>JAXCGZ010000330.1:72500-75000 GCA_037179515.1 Halocaridina rubra
AGAATAAAAGTAATATAAGGAAGATGTCTTTCACCAACCACGCTACCATAATTATAATTATATAACGTAGGAAGTAAAATTCCTTACGTCAGCCAATTCCAATTATCAACTACTCTTACACTGAAAAAGTATTTCCTTACATCCTGCAAAGAACTTTTCTTACGAAGCTTCAAACTATGACCTCTAGTTCTAGAGCCAGCCATATCAAAATATCGATCCCTATCCACTCTATCATAACCATGAAGGAATTTAAAGACTGTCACCATATCCCCCCTCACTCTTCTAGCTTCGAGTGATGGTAAGTCTAATTCCCTCAGCCTCTCATCATAACTGAGATTGCGTATTTCTGGCACCAGTTTTGTGGCATGTCTTTGAACTTTTTCAAGCTTAGCTATGTGCTTTTTCAAGTGTGGATTCCAAAAGGGTGCTGCATATTCGAGTTTTGGCCTCACATAGGTTACATAAATATTTCTGAACATTTCCTTGTCCATGTGCCTGAAGGCTACCCTTACATTTGATAAGAATGCATATGCTGCCCTTACTATGCCATTTATGTGTATTTCTGGAGACAAATCTGCCAGTATGTTTACTCCTAGATATCTCTCATTTTCTGTCTCTTGAAGTTGTACTCCAGCCACCGAGTAGTCAAGCTTGGGCCTTCTTGCACTTGTACCCATTCTCATTACCTTACATTTTGAAGTATTGAATTTCATTAGCCACTTTTCTGACCACTCATGCAGATTATTTAGATCCTCCTGAAGTTCTCTACCACTCTTCTCGTTTTTTACTTTCTTCACAATCTTTGCATCATCTGCAAACATATTCATGAATGAATTTACAGACTCTGGTAGGTCATTTACATATACAAGGAACAAAAGTGGCCCTAAAACTGAACCCTGTGGAACTCCACTACTAACTCTTCTCCATTCAGACACTGAGTGTCTTACTCTAACCCTCTGTTCCCTTCCTTCTAAGTAAGTTTTTATCCATTCCAAAACATTTCCACCTATTCTAGCCATTGATTGCAGCTTCCTAATAAGTCTCCCATGTGGAACAGTGTCAAACGCTTTCTGGAAGTCTAGGAATATGCAATCTGCCCAGCCCTCTCTTTCCTGTAAGATTTGGCTTACCTCATCATAAAATTCTAATAAGTTTGTTACTGTTGATCTACCTTCTCTGAAGCCATGTTGCCTCACTGACAAAAAGTTGAAGGATTCCAAGTGAAGAGAGATATGTTTCCTTAGTAGTTTCTCCATAACTTTGCAAACTATGCTGGTCAAGGAAACTGGTCTATAGTTCAGAGCCGTATCCCTCCTTCCCTTTTTGAAGATAGGTATCACATTTGCTTGTTTCCAGCATCTTGGAATCTCCCCCGACTCCAGTGACTCCTTAAATATGATAATTAGTGCCACTGATATTGTGTTTGCGCATTTTTTAAGCACATGAGGGGATATGTCATCAGGACCTGTAGCTTTATGAACATCTAAATCCATCAGCGCTTTGCATACCTCTGTGGCTGTAAGGTTGATGTTCTCTAATACCGGCCCTTGAGCTTCTATCACTGCAATCTGAGGGGGTGGGGTATTTTCTACTGTAAATACTGACTGAAACTCCTTGTTCAATTCTTTGCAGATCTCTTCATCCGTCTCAGTGATGCTTCCATCCGTTCTCTTTAGCCTTAAAACCTGTTCTTTTACCTTCAGTTTTCCTCTGATAAAGCTGTGGAAAAGCTTGGGATTTTCTTTAGCCTTCCTGGTGATGTCCCTCTCATAGTCTCTCTCTGCCTCTCTCCTTTTACTTAGGTAGTCATTTCTTGCTCTTTTGTAGGTTTGCCAGGCATTTATGTTTTTTCTCCTCCTATACCTTTTCCAGCATTTGTCTCTCCACTCCTTAGCTCTTTTACACCCATTATCGAACCATTTCTCTCTGGCATGAATTACACCTACTTTGGTGACAGGTATGCAGCAATCTACTATCTTCCCATATTTCTCACAAAAGATGTCATACATTTCTTGTACAGATTTGTTGTAAAATAAGGTTCTCCAGTCAATAACTGCAAAAAGCTCATTAATTTTGATGTAATCTCCTTTCGGATAGTTCCTCCTCATGTCCTCAGTGCCTCTACTCTCAGGCAGAATATCTTCAATGATATACTCCATTAACAACACACAGTGGTCACTTTCCAATTGGTGGTTCATACTCAATTTTTTCAATATCCAACACATTATCTGTGAACACTAGATCAAGTAGTGATGGCTCATCCCCACCCCTGGCCCTTGTTGGTTCCATTACATGTTGGTGTAGGAAATTCCCTTGTACGCAATCTAGGAATCTTGCCCCGAATGAGTCCTCACCACTGTGTGGGTCAAGATTTATCCAATCTATCTCTTTATGATTAAAGTCTCCCATAATCAAAATCCTACATTTTTTTTCCCGTGCCATGTTAACAACTGAGTTTATGACTTCAATAGTACCTATATGACTTTCCTCATAAACTTCA
>JAXCGZ010000330.1:80000-83480 GCA_037179515.1 Halocaridina rubra
CGGGACCGGCCGCGATAGGTGAATTTCCGCGAAGTAAGAACACCTAAAAAAAAATTATATATATATATTTTTTTAGATGATTATGACACCAGGACTGGTCAAAAATTATAAAATAAAACAGCCTTTATCAGGCTGTAAAGAGAGACAGAAATGGAGAGTGTAATGACCTGTCAGATGTGAAGGGATAATAAAAGATGTGTAAGGAATATCCAGCTCTCTGCTGGGTTTTAATATACCTCTGCATTACTTTCATAATGTCCATAATTCTCCTTAGATCTTATTATTATTATTATTATTTTTATTATTATTATTATTATTATTATTATTATTATTATTATTATTATTGCAACAATAATTTTCCTTTGATGATGATTGTGGAGATTATTATTATTATTATTATTATTATTATTATTATTATTATTATTATTATTATTATTATCATCATTATTATCATCATTACTATTAATAATACTAATAATAATAATATTATTATTATTATTATTATTATTATAATAATAATTATTATTATTATTATTATTACGAATTTGTAATTAAACCATTATTTTTACAATAAATAATGTAGTATTGGTTGAATGAACAAGAGTTAGTTAAAGACTCTCTCTCTCTCTCTCTCTCTCTCTCTCTCTCTCTCTCTCTCTCTCTCTCTCTCTCTCTCTCTCTCTCTCTCTCTCTCTCTCTCTCTCTCTCTCTCTCTCCTCCCTCTCTCTCTCTCTCTCTCTCTCTCTCTCTCTCTCTCTCTCTCTCTCTCTCTCTCTCTCTCTCTCTCTCTCTCTCTCTCTCTCTCTCTCTCTCTCTCTCTCTCTCTCTCCTGGGTTCATCCAGTGAGGACGCGCTTCCAGTAGCACTAGTCTTGACCATACTTAGTACAATGGGGAGAGGTGGTGGTGTTCTTTGTGCTGGTGGTGTTAGTGGTAGTGGTGTTGGTGATGGTGTCGTTGTTGGTGCTGTTTGTGGCTGTGCTGGGGATTTGTCCTCGTCTGACGCGAGCAAACTCATTTTTAATTTAAGAAATGAGTTGGCCGCAGTCAGGCAGGAGGTCAGATCCTTAGCTGAGGAGAACAGGGATCTGAGAGGTAAGGTAGAGGTGTTAACCAGGAAGGGACAATTGAATAGAGAAGACGACTGGAAAGTTGTGAATAAGGGTTCAACGAAGATGGTTCTTAAGAAAAATGATACTTTTAGACTACAAGTTGCTAATTCATTTAGTTCACTTAGAGATGAAGGTGACAGTGGCGGCAGTAATTCTTCAGGACCCATAGAGTCAGATAGGTGTACTAGCGATCGTAGAAATGGAAGTGGGAAAAGCTCTCAGGTCAAGAGCCTAGGTAAGTCTCCCAAGGTCGGAGTAACCCATCCTCCGGATAAGTCTCGTTCTTTGGTAATTGTAGGGGATTCACTATGCAGATATGTAGACAGGAAACTCAGGCATAGAGTTAGAGGAAAATATTTTTTCCCTGGAGCAGGTATGAAGAAGGTGGGTGAGTCAATAACTAGCTGGATTGAGAAAAAAGATGTTGTTTGTTTGATAGCTGGGGGAAATGACGTGCAGGATGGTAGAAGTGAAGAGCTGATTAGGTTGTATAGACAAGCCCTGGATAAGATCAGGAAAAGGGGTGCAGTTCCTGTGATGTGTGGTATTCTCCCTAGTCTTAGCCAAAGTTCAGAGTGGTGGTCTCGAGCTATAGGAGTAAATGCTAGGATGAAAGTCTTCTGTCGGGAGAATAATATAGGTTTTATAGACGGGTGGGATCACTTCACTAGTCGTAAGCATATGTATGCAAGGGATGGAGTGCATCTTTCTAATTCAGGTGTCTCGGTATTGGCTGGTATGATAGACAGAGAGGTAGGGGGGTTTTGTTAGACACAAATAATGAAATGAATAATACTTGTGCAGAGAAATTAGTCAGTAAGGGTTCAGTAAATAGTGGGTCAAATAACTGGGAGTCTAAGGATAAGAACCATTTGTTACATAGAACAAATATTAACAAAAAGAATAGCCACAAGAAGGGTAAAGCTAGAGAAATTTTAAGAGTATATTATACAAATAGCCGTAGTTTAGGTAACAAGATAGAAGAACTGAGAGCCATAGTATGTAGTGAGAGACTGGATATAATATGCATTAGTGAAAGTTGGATTAATTTAGAAAGCAAACACCTTAAAGCTGAGTACATAATTACAGGATATAAACTTTATAATGCTGATCGTAGTGCAGATAGAAGAGGGGGAGGGGTAATTATGTATATTAAAGATAGCCTCAGAAGCTGCATTAAGTCTGGAATTAAGACAAATCTAAATTCAGAAACCTTATGGGTTGAAATTAAAAATAATATAGAAAGTCTAGTTGTAGGAGTAGTCTACAGACCACCTGATCTAGACAATATAGATCTAGACAATATAAAGTCGCAAGTTATATACGATGAAATTTCTAAAGTGACCAGGTCAAATAGAGTTTGCATTGTAGGCGATTTTAATTTGAGACATATTAACTAGGAAACCATAACAGGTGATAGTAGCTCTAAGGAGTTTTTGGAAGTAGTTGAAGACAATTTCCTTTCTCAGCATGTACTTGAAGCAACACGGGGGGTGAATACACTAGATTTAGTTCTTAGTAATAGAGAGAATATGGTTACAAATTTAGAAGTTGGTGAAAAATTGGGCAACAGTGACCATGATTCCATTAGATTTAACATAATTTTCAAGGAAACTATAAAGGAAAATAAGAATATTGTTCCAAACTTTAGAGCAGGAGATTTTGAGGGCTTAAAAACTAAATTATCTAATGAGGTATGGGAAGGGATTTCTGGGGTACAGATGTGGGTAGTTAATCCAGCAGGTCAGGTCGCAGGTAGCGGATTACCCCGAAATTTGAGTACCACATGCCAAGGATTATCACAAGATAAGATCAATACATTAAATTCTCTCACAGGAAAGAACAGCAGTCCGTCAGTTAATATAAATTTGGATGAGGAATATAACAATTTTGTCATGACTCTTAAGAATAGTCAGAGAGACTATATTCCCATGAAACATTGCAGATCAAGAAAAAATGACCCTAAATGGATGAACAATAGAATAAAGAATCTTATAGGTATTAAAAGAGGAATATACAGGAAACTAAAAAGAGGTGAAGAGCATGTGAGGCAGCAATATATACAGTTAAACAGGGAAGTTAAAAAGATAGTTAGAGAGTCGAAAAGAAAATACGAAGTTAGAATAGCAGGAGAAGCTAAAGAAAATCCTAAAGGGTTTTATCAACATTATCAAACAAAATTTAAGGAAAAAGTCGGACCAATTGAAGTAGCCAATGGCCATATCACAGATGACGATAAAGTGATGTGTACATGTTTAAATGATTATTTCTTATCTGTATTTACCAATGAAAACTTGGAAAATATTCCGGAAGTAGAATCCATTTACAGAGACAGTCCCGATAAAATACTTAGTTCAATAAATATTACG
>JAXCGZ010000331.1:0-12500 GCA_037179515.1 Halocaridina rubra
CACAAACTCGAATGAACACATTAACATATCTTCTATTTCATATTTCTTTTGCCTTGATATATATATATATATATATATATATATATATATATATATATATATATATATATATACACACACAAACTCGAATTAACACATTAACATATGTGAAAGCATGTGTCAAATTTTACCCCTGAACGGGACTCAACCCTAGGACATAATTACCGTGCCAAAGCTCTACCAAATACACCACTGAAGATCTAAAGAAGAAACAAACCTTACAACTAACTGTTGTACAAGGAATGAGTGCATTGTTACTGAATGTCTGTATGTTCATATCACAACTTCTTCTAACCTCACTTCTTTCATGGTAATATATGATTTCATGCTTTCACGCATTTTAATGTGTTTATTTGATTATTATTGATACCTAATTATCATGTGATTTGAATTAGATGCGAAAACGAAACCACGAGTGAGGTTAGAACAAGCTGTTATATGAACAAAAAGGCATTCAGAAAGAATGCGTTCATTCCTAATATAGCAGTTAGCTGTAAGGTTTGTTTCTCCTTCAGATCTTCAGTGATGTAGTCAATAGCGCCTTGGCACGGTAATTATGTTTCCTAGTTTCGAGTCCCGGTCAGGGGTAAACTTTGATTCATATATATATATATATATATATATATATATATATATATATATATATATATATATATATATATATATATATATATAATCATCATGATCATTATCATAATCATCTCATCATGATCATCGCCTGCAACGCCTTTCGCTGCAGAGGACCTCATTGAAATTCCGTCTTGCATTTCTTTCCTGTGCCTTCATTTCTATTTATCTCTATCTCCATTCATTTCCAGCTTCGCGTTTCTTAGTTCTCACCCAAGGATGTCTGTGTCATCCAATTCTTCTGGTTCTCTGAGGAGCCCAAATGATAGTGTCGTGTACTAATAATAACTGTAATGATGCAGATTACTTAGGTGAATGGATCTACCCATAAAACGAAGCACATATATATTATATATATTAAATTTCGACAGTACATACTCTACCGTCCTTTTCAAACTGGAGAAAGTTTCAGGAAGAGATAATTTTCTTATATATATATATATATATATATATATATATATATATATATATATATATATATATATATATATATATATATATATATATATATATATATATATATGCTAAATCCTTAATCTCCATATATGAAGGGTGGCTGAAAAAAAAAACTGACTCTTTGGGAAAAAATAGTAAGGAGGGGATTCTCAGTCCCCACGTTTCTCACCGCTAAGGAGACTTTCCATGTTTGGAATTGAAGCTGGGTACTATAGACTAGACCTCCACAGCTTAGTCCACTGTGCCATAGTCTGTAAAAAGAAAAAAAGAGATAACTGGAACATCTGCTAATATCTCACAGATTTAGTAACGCTTACTGGCTAGTACAGTGGTAACGCGCTGGCTTCGCATTCACGAGGTCGAAAGATCGGTCCCCGTCCAAGACCGAGAGTTTAAGCTGTTTACTGGCAGGAACTGCTGTGGGTGGACATCACAGTGGGGGGTTGGGGCTTGTCCTGGCTGACGAATACCCATTGTAAAATGGAAATAAAGTTTATACTGTGACCATTAAGCTCCATTTTACCCCCTCCCCAACATACCAGTGGTCAGCGTAAACATTTAATTCTCCTCCTCAACTCCCAATGATACATAAATGCAATGACGCATTTTTCTTTGTCTTGTCGGGAATCACACCTGGGAACTATAGACGAGAACTAGACAGCTTAGTCTACTATATCACAGGGGCTGTGGACTAAGCAGTGGAGTTCTTTCCCTGGTTCGATTCCCAACAAGGAAGTTAGATTACTTGAATAATAATAATATTATGAAGAGGAAGAAGAATCAACTGCCGCTGTTATTATTATTATTATTATTATTATTTTTATTATTATTATTATTATTATTATTATTATTATTATTATTATTATTATTATTGAAGTTTATAGTTGAAGCCTCGAGACTGAGTGGGCGACACTGATGACTCTTAATATCCAACTCATAAAAGTTTAAAAACTTTTTTGTTGAAAACTTTCAGGGGACGAAAGTTTATAGTTCTTTGCAGCGTTCTCCACATGAAATTTTCCATTTATTGTCGTAAAAAGGTGGTCAGTGAATTTATTAAGAACGATAAGAATATTATTATTAAGGTGTATTGCTCTAAACTAGAGTACGCAGGTTCGATTCCCGACAAGGTAGGTACATTATTGTTATTATTATTATTATTATTATTATTATTATTATTATTATTCTCAGTTATTTAATAATTTAATTAGCGTCATAGATATTATGAACTAATGGTGTATATTATATTTTTCTCACGCTGTGCTGTCATAATATATATATATATATATATATATATATATATATATATATATATATATATATATATATATATATATATATATATATATATATATATATATATACACTTTTTTTTATTAAGCAAATTATACATGAGGACATGTGTACACGGGCACTCCCAGTGATATGCGGTTGTTAACATTACAACTATATTTGGCTATGTATAAATCAGATATTAATAGAATTTTCAATTCATTTAAAAAAAAATCATAGCAAGTAGCTTAGTTTGATCGTCTTTACATCAGCGGCTGTTAGGTACACGTGGTGTTATAATTGATTGATGGCAGGAGTGCACTCTGCGATTATTAATTATTAGTATTATATAGTATACAAGGCTTAGTTTGATCGTCTTTACATCAGCGGCTGTTAGGTACCATAATTGTAGATTAGTTTACATGTAGTAATAAATTTTATTAAACCTTGGTAAGTACTATCATTTAAGTAAAATCTCCACTTTACATAAAATATTTTCAAGAGATACCACATAAACATTACAAACAATATGAAGCAGATATAGTATAACAATGTTCATATTAGAGTAATAAGTAGATACATATACATACGTGCATATACATATATATATATATATATATATATATATATATATATATATATATATATATATATATATATATATATATATGTATATGCACGTATGTATATGTATCTACTTATTACTCTAATCTGAACATTGTTATACTATATCTGCTTCATATTGTTTGTAATGTTTATGTGGTATCTCTTGAAAATATTTTATGTAAAGTGGAGATTTTACTTAAATGATAGTACTTACCAAGGTTTAATAAAATTTTTTACTACATGTAAACTAATCTACAATTATGGTACCTAACAGCCGCTGATGTAAAGACGATCAAACTAAGCCTTGTATACTATATAATACTAATAATTAATAATCGCAGAGTGCACTCCTGCCATCAATCAATTATAACACCACGTGTACCTAACAGCCGCTGATGTAAAGACGATCAAACTAAGCTACTTGCTATGATTTTTTTTTAAATGAATTGAAAATTCTATTAATATCTGATTTATACATAGCCAAATATAGTTGTAATGTTAACAACCGCATATCACTGGGAGTGCCCGTGTACACATGTCCTCATGTATAATTTGCTTAATAAAAAAAAGTGTATATATATATATATATATATATATATATATATATATATATATATATATATATATATATATATATATATATATATATATATATATATATATATTATGACAGCACAGCGTGAGAAAAATATAATATACACCATTAGTTCATAATATCTATGACGCTAATTAAATTATTAAATAACTGAGAATAATAATAATAATAATAATAATAATAATAATAATAATAACAATAATGTACCTACCTTGTCGGGAATCGAACCTGCGTACTCTAGTTTAGAGCAATACACCTTAATAATAATATTCTTATCGTTCTTAATAAATTCACTGACCACCTTTTTACGACAATAAATGGAAAATTTCATGTGGAGAACGCTGCAAAGAACTATAAACTTTCGTCCCCTGAAAGTTTTCAACAAAAAAGTTTTTAAACTTTTATGAGTTGGATATTAAGAGTCATCAGTGTCGCCCACTCAGTCTCGAGGCTTCAACTATAAACTTCAATAATAATAATAATAATAATAATAATAATAATAATAATAATAATAATAATAAATAATAATAATAATAATAATAATAACAGCGGCAGTTGATTCTTCTTCCTCTTCATAATATTATTATTATTCAAGTAATCTAACTTCCTTGTTGGGAATCGAACCAGGGAAAGAACTCCACTGCTTAGTCCACAGCCCCTGTGATATAGTAGACTAAGCTGTCTAGTTCTCGTCTATAGTTCCCAGGTGTGATTCCCGACAAGACAAAGAAAAATGCGTCATTGCATTTATGTATCATTGGGAGTTGAGGAGGAGAATTAAATGTTTACGCTGACCACTGGTATGTTGGGGAGGGGGTAAAATGGAGCTTAATGGTCACAGTATAAACTTTATTTCCATTTTACAATGGGTATTCGTCAGCCAGGACAAGCCCCAACCCCCCACTGTGATGTCCACCCACAGCAGTTCCTGCCAGTAAACAGCTTAAACTCTCGGTCTTGGACGGGGACCGATCTTTCGACCTCGTGAATGCGAAGCCAGCGCGTTACCACTGTACTAGCCAGTAAGCGTTACTAAATCTGTGAGATATTAGCAGATGTTCCAGTTATCTCTTTTTTTCTTTTTACAGACTATGGCACAGTGGACTAAGCTGTGGAGGTCTAGTCTATAGTACCCAGCTTCAATTCCAAACATGGAAAGTCTCCTTAGCGGTGAGAAACGTGGGGACTGAGAATCCCCTCCTTACTATTTTTTCCCAAAGAGTCAGTTTTTTTTTTCAGCCACCCTTCATATATGGAGATTAAGGATTTAGCATATATATATATATATATATATATATATATATATATATATATATATATATATATATATATATATATATATATATATATATATATATATATAAGAAAATTATCTCTTCCTGAAACTTTCTCCAGTTTGAAAAGGACGGTAGAGTATGTACTGTCGAAATTTAATATATATAATATAGTATGTGCTTCGTTTTATGGGTAGATCCATTCACCTAAGTAATCTGCATCATTACAGTTATTATTAGTACACGACACTATCATTTGGGCTCCTCAGAGAACCAGAAGAATTGGATGACACAGACATCCTTGGGTGAGAACTAAGAAACGCGAAGCTGGAAATGAATGGAGATAGAGATAAATAGAAATGAAGGCACAGGAAAGAAATGCAAGACGGAATTTCAATGAGGTCCTCTGCAGCGAAAGGCGTTGCAGGCGATGATCATGATGAGATGATTATGATAATGATCATGATGCATTATATATATATATATATATATATATATATATATATATATATATATATATATATATATATATATATATATATATATATGAATCAAAGTTTACCCCTGACCGGGACTCGAAACTAGGAAACATAATTACCGTGCCAAGGCGCTATTGACTACATCACTGAAGATCTGAAGGAGAAACAAACCTTACAGCTAACTGCTATATTAGGAATGAACGCATTCTTTCTGAATGCCTTTTTGTTCATATAACAGCTTGTTCTAACCTCACTCGTGGTTTCGTTTTCGCATCTAATTCAAATCACATGATAATTAGGTATCAATAATAATCAAATAAACACATTAAAATGCGTGAAAGCATGAAATCATATATTACCATGAAAGAAGTGAGGTTAGAAGAAGTTGTGATATGAACATACAGACATTCAGTAACAATGCACTCATTCCTTGTACAACAGTTAGTTGTAAGGTTTGTTTCTTCTTTAGATCTTCAGTGGTGTATTTGGTAGAGCTTTGGCACGGTAATTATGTCCTAGGGTTGAGTCCCGTTCAGGGGTAAAATTTGACACATGCTTTCACATATGTTAATGTGTTAATTCGAGTTTGTGTGTGTATATATATATATATATATATATATATATATATATATATATATATATATATATATATCAAGGCAAAAGAAATATGAAATAGAAGATATGTTAATGTGTTCATTCGAGTTTGTGTGTATATATATATATATATATATATATATATATATATATATATATATATATATATATATATATATATATATGGCATAATATATATATATATAATATATATTATATATATATATATATATATATATATATATATATATATATATATATATATATATATATATATATATATATATATATATATATATATATATATATATATATATATATATATATATATATATATATATATATATATATATATATATATATATATATATATATATATATATATATCTCAAGGCAAAAGAAATATGAAATAGAAAATACAGGTATACTATGACATTGAGCGTTTCTTGAAGGCACTGTAGATACCATCTATTGCTTCCAGTATGATGTAACATCGATCGTGGTTTCCAATATCTTTCAATACATACCAAAAGGTATCGTGTTTCCGGCCCCAAAGACATGAACAAAATGGCAGGATGGAAGGCAGGAAGAGAGACGGAAGAGAAAAATAAAATAAAACGAAAGTAATACTATTTCCCTCTGAGAAAAAAAATACATTTATAATGCATCTTCTAGCTTTCGCTTTTTAATAATTCCTGGAAGATTGATGAAGCCAAAAAGAAGCCAATATAAGATACTAAACTAGGAAATTTCCTGTGGTTCTATAAAGAGAATGAAGAGGGCCACGGCTTAGGCACCACAAAAAAAAAAAGGTCAAGAAATAAATAAAGAACGATGTCCTCCTCCTTTCTAAGAATCAATTCGAATTGATAAGAGCAAAAGAAAAGATGGGAGGAACTATTGTGCCGTCATTCATGCTTGTTAGAGGGCAGCCACACAAAACGAGAGTTGCTTGTAAGGAAGAGGGTAGCAAGCAAGTTGCCTAAGCGGGTCAGAGGCAAAAAACTGACTGGAGTTATAGAATTCGAAGACACCGGATGTAGCCACTGACATAATAGCCACACGCATCAGATAACACATTAGTTCTTGGCGCCGACCAAGAACTACCCTCTTCCCTCCCAGCAGATTACGTTCAGTGTGGCAATACCATTAGTATTCCGAAGTTTTTAAGGTAATGTATTTATAATATCCAAAAGAAAGAAACAACCACCTAGGCAATGCTACAGTATGTAAGGGAGTATACCAGTCAGTAATGCTATTTCGTATCACAGACATTTTCGAGAAATCTGATTATATTTCATAAAATTTATTCGGTCACTGCACTAAAGTACGACACCGTGAGAAAGAAGGCTTAACGAAAAAAAATGATCGGCTGAAGATTCTAAACGAGAAAAGTACGCATTACAAATGACAATAAAATGCATTTAAATTAATTAGAGTAACAAAAGACGCATGCAAATATGAAGGGACTGATAAATCACAAGCTATGGTTATTTTTATATGCTATTTTGTGTCACTAAGATTCCCCATTATGGGATGGAAACATACAGGTTGGAGCTAGGGAGTTAAGCTAGTTGCCCTCCCTAGCGCCACCACGGTGCTATGTATTACAGAGATATTCATATCCCATCACAAATAAATGCATTTTTGTAATTTGCAGGAAAATAATGGTGGTTGAACATATCACTAATCTTAAATTATGTAGGAAGTAGAGCCTTAACTGAAATTATGAATTAGAGCACATACAATAACACAGAAAACTATGCAATATTCACTCTTCTTCTTTATTCATGGAAAGAAAAAATCTGCGTTAAATTAAGGGATGCTTGTTGATCCTTGACCAAGCTGGCTGCCTCCTGTCAAAATAGGAGAATTGATCCTCCAATAACACACTGACAATTTGGCTTTTTTTTGTTCAGGTATTCTAAGACCTTACTCCAATTTCTATTTTGTCCTATTTTCAATACTCCTCTCGTAAACTACTGACAAGATGCCATATTCTCTCCACACCGTCTAGAACCTCATCCAACTTATCTTACTGTCTCAACCCTAATAATCCTTTCACAGTGTATGACAATATATTCGTACTTTCTAAACAGAGCTTCGAGAAGCTTACTCCAATTCTCTTATGACCCTCACCTTAATATTCCTCGTATAACACACTGATATGTTAGCCCTTTTCTTTCCAGACCCTTTGGGAGCTAAGTCCAGTCTCTCGTATTATCATAGTATTCCTCCATACTTTAATTTTCATTCTAGGCCTTCTAGGAACTGACTCCAGTTTCTACTACTCTACTAAACTCAATATTCCTCCAAACTAATAACTATCAAACTAACTAGCATGTAAGCCTTTTCGTTCTAGACCGCTTAGGAGCTTGCTCCAGCGTCTCTTAATGTCTTAACTTCAATATTCCCCCTTAACATACTGTCATGTTAGCCTTTTCTTTCCCGGCCTTCTAAAAACTTACTTTTAATATTGCTGTCCTATCCTCAATATTCCTCCTGTAACACATTGACAGTTTAGCTTTTCTTTCCATACTTAGTCAAATATTTTTTTTAGGCCTTCTGGAGGCTGAATCCAATTTCTCTTTTAACCCTAACCTCAATATTCCTCTTATAACACAATGATATGTTAGCCTATTCTTCATAAGCATTTCAAGAGCTTACTCCAATTTCTAGTTTGTCCTAGCCTCAATGTTTCTCCCATAACACACTGGCATGTAATCCTCTTCTTTCCAGGCCTTCTTGGAGCTGGATCCAGTTTCTTTTATTGCCTTATTCAAAAAACTTCTCCACTAACACAATGGCATGTTAGCCTTTTCTTTTCAGACCAGCTACAACCAAACTCCAACATCAATTTGTGTACTAATCGCAATATTCCTCTTATAACACAATGGCAAGTTAGCTTTTTTCCAGAACTGTTAGGAGTCTATTTCAAATTCTATTTTGTCATATCCTCTATATTCACTTTATTTTTCTCATCTTTAATATTTGAACATCTGAAATTTGAAACTGCGACTCAAAGCCTCAGTTTTCATCCCCTGAACTGTTGCTTACCTTTCCTTGTAAATGTTTTGTAAGTTAAAACTAAACTGGTGTCTTCCTTCAAATTAATCCCATAGATTTACATAAACTAGGTAGTTCTCTATCAGCAACACATATTCATATAAAAGAAAGAGTCTTACCTATAAGCAGAATTCTATATTCCTTCCAGTCATCACAGAAAGTACGTATGGTCTCACTAAGGAATAACGAGATCAGCAACACAAATTCATATCAAAGGGGGGAAAACAAGGGTGAGTATTAAAGAAGCACTTCAGTGTTTTTGCTTGTCATATTATGTCTCTATTAATTCCCATTCGAAAAGGGGTGGACACAAACATGTTGGAGCTGGGTGCCCTTCTATTGCTCTATGGTGGGCTCGAACGTGGGTATGTCACTTCCTGAACAGAGTACTTTAACCACTGCGCCAAAAGGGTCCCCTGAGAAGTGCTTCGATAACAGCATCAAATGGGGTTACTTGCGGAAGTATGCACTACATAAGCCAAACACTTACTACCTCGAACTTAAAGAGCGAGGACAATCAATCATTGTGCATATGGAATTACCGACTGCACAACTGAAAGTCTTCTAGAAGTATGAGGCAATTCTCTAGACTGCTAGAGCAGAAAATTATTGCATGTTTTGCTTCATCAACATATTTTGAGCTTTTATTCACAATATATATAAAATACAATGGCCTCTGTGACCCCTGTAAGGGATGGTGGAGTCAAAGCACATGCATTCATCAGAATCCAATATAATCTACCTCATCCACTACTCTTACTTCCTTGGGGATAAAGGGAAGCCACCATTTTTCCCCATCACCAAACTGCTTGTTTTACCCAAAAGAGTAAGTAATTTTTTTTTATCTATATTACATTTCAGAATGAAGAAAAAACTTTGATGTTTTCCATTAAACTTTTTCCTTTAAGAAAAAAATATTGGTAAATAGGTTGGAATATATCATCACTCTTCGGTAAAGTCATTAAAAAACACAAATGCACGCAAACACACATACAAACATCCATAATCCCATAAGAACTGACCTGAGGTTGTCTAGATATAATTACTACGTCTATATATATGCACCTAGAGGAGAATGTTATCAAAAGAAATACTTTCATTAGCAAAAATATTCAGTACTGAGTTATTGGTTAATTTATTTCTAAAAATTGACAGAAGTACCTTAAAGATATTCGCCTCACTGATTACCGTAATATCGGGAAGGAATTCCTACCAGGTGCATTTCACAGGTGAAGGATGAGGGAAGCCCTCTGTTGAGGGCTACTCTCAATATATTGATAGAATTGAGCCATGTGGACCAAACAAGATGCCAGCATAGGCCTAGCAAGTCACTGGTGGATAATACTATTGCTCAAGAAACGCAACCAAATGATGATCCCTGAACGATAGATCCTCAAACATATAAACTTCAGTCCATTAGGCGTATGGTGAGAATTTTTTTTTTATGAGTGACACTAGGACAGGCAAGAAAACAGCCCTAATCAATAAAGGCCCAGAAAAGAAGAAAACATTTAGACAAATGAAAAGAGAAAGGCTAACGGCAAGGCAGAGATGAGGTAATGATACACAAAGGAAAAGGACAGGCTGAAAGAATAGTCAAAGTACTAAGGACCTAGAGATATGGCAGGATTAGGCCCGAGATAACGATAAATCTGATTTTTGAAGGAAGATAAGTTATAACAATAAGGAAAGACAAAAGGAAGACAGTTCCAGAGTCTGGAGGTACATGAGGAGAAGCAGTGGCTGCACCGAAAAATCCTCAAACTACAAATCTCCACACAGTTCCTGCGAGATGAGGCCACTTGGTGACTGTTACACAGTCTCGACAGTGGGGGAGGGATGCATGTCGCCAACTCGTCAGAGCAGCGATGGAAGTAGTAGCAACAGAAAAGAGTAGGGGATGATACCTTATGCTGAAGAGAAAGAGAATCCAGATTAGAAGTAAGAGAAGGGTCAATAATGAGTCAGACTGCCTTAGATTCAAACCTATCAAGGAGATAAATATAAGAAGAAGCACACCAGATATGCAAACAGTATTCAAATCAGGGATGGATAAGACCTATATAGATTTTAAGTAACAGTAAAGAGTTAAAGTAATGACAAAAACAAAACAGAACCCCAAATTTTTTAGATGCAGATTTAGAAATTTGGATTATGTGATTCCTCCAAGACAAGTTAGGGGCTAAATAGATTCCTAAAATATCGATATATTTAAAAGGGTAAATTTTGTTAGCTTCAAAGACAACAAGGCTATCAGAAGGGGAAGAAAATAAAGAGATAACCAGGAACTGTCTTGGAGACATTAACTTTAACTAAACTTTGATTGCCCCACTCAGATACCCTCTGCAAATTGGAGTTGAGAGTAGAAGAAAGAGTGATACAAGACTGCATATGAGTAGCAGAAGAAGGTTGTGTAGCAAAGGCAGAAGAAAAATGAAGGTAGAATCATATGCAAAGGTGTGCAGAAGAGAGGATGATGGGGACTGAAAAATATTGCTAATGAAGAGAAGGAACAGAGTAGGTGAAAGAAAAGAGCCCTGTGGAACACCATTGGTAACAGGGAATGGGTTAGATGTTGTACCGTCAAATGCCACAGATATAAAATAGTCAAAAAAAAACTGGAAATAAGAGAACAGAGAGAAGGGGTAAAGCCATAATCAGGGAGTTTGGCCAACATAGCCTTGTGCCAGACTCTGTCAAAAGCTTTAGAAATATCAAGAGCGACGACAAAGGATTTCCCATAGTTCTTCAGAGAAGATGGCAATACATGAGTAAGATAGAACAGGTCACCAATGGATCTTGCCTTGCAGAAGGCATATTGGTGATCGGAGATAAATGAGTTAGATTCAAGACGTTTCAAGAAGTGAGCACTGAGCAAAGTTTAGAAAACTTTGGCATAGAAGAGGTTAGGGCAATAGGTCTGTCTTTGAAGAAATAGAGCGGTCACCCTTCTTAGGAATAGGTTGCATTACAGCATGCTTCCAAGATGAAGGGTAGATACTGGTTGCCAGAATGAGGCGAAAAAGATGGAAAAGCACGGGAGACAGTTCATCTGCAAACTCCTTAAGGAACCTTACAGGGATACCATCAGGACCAGATGCCTTGTTCATCTTTAGCGAACGAAGAACCGTATGACCTTTGTGTGAGAGGATAAGGGAGGGCATAGGGTTAGAGAGGGGTAAAGATTAAGGGACAGGTGCACTGGAATCGTTTACAGAAGAGTTGGCAGAAAAATGAAAGCCGAAGAGAGTGGCTTTGTCAGTCGGAGAGCAAGCTATAGAACCATCAAAACAAATGAGAGGGGGAAACCTTGAGTTACAAAAATTTTTGGAGAGGTGTTTTGGCTAAGGACCAGAAACATTTATCAGTGGGAGAGGAGCAAAAGTCATCAACTTTCCTTCTTATAAAAGAAGTTTTAGATGTTCGAATCTGCATAGTACACCAGTTTCTTGCTACTATAAAAGTAGAGCGAGTTAAATCAGTAGGAGAGGC
>JAXCGZ010000331.1:17500-27500 GCA_037179515.1 Halocaridina rubra
TGCTTACATACATACATACATACACACACATCTATATCTATCTATCTATCTATCTATATATATATATATATATATATATATATATATATATATATATATATATATATAGATAGATAGATAGATAGATAGATAGATAGATAGATAGATAGATAGATAGATAGATAGATAGATAGATAGATAGATAGATAGATATAGATCTAAACACACACCCACCCACACACGAGTATATCACACCATGTTTTGGCATTATCATGAGCATTACACTTCTTAGTACTTATGACTTCATTAGGAACTATAGAAACTCGAGTTCATGAGAGGTCTTAAATATTTTACTTTTTAAAGCAAACTGCAAACAAAACACAGGAATTGCATTTGACTATTGCTTCAGACAGGCGTAAGATGACTTATCTTTTGCCCTTTATAGATATCACAATTAGTCCCCATTCGAATGGGGAATGACACAGGTTGGAGCATATTACGGGATTAAAGATGGATGACCCTCTTAACGCTCAGCTGTGTGATCGAACCCGCGCTGGCCATGCTTATTTACTTCTCGAATCGCGCACTCTACCACTGAGTTATCGCGACCCCAAGAAAAAGATGATTAAAGTTTAATATAAGACTTAATAACCAGTGTTAATACGTCGCAACAAACCAGGTTGTCAAATCACCATCAACATCATTTCCATGGCGAACTCTCACCAGGTAAAGTAAATAAACAAGTCACATAAAAACAAAACAAGAGAAGGGATAAAATTATAAATAAATAATGCGATTAACAAATCATGGCAAAGAACGTCGTCCAATGACTTGTTTCAAAAATTCCATATATCATACACGACGCCTAATTGATGAAAGTGTTTAGTCAGCAAAAGTAATCGCCAGCCGCTTTATAATCACCAAACTGGAACGCAGAACGATTAATAAAATTATAGGAAAACACACGCACATACACACACACACACACACACACACGCACGCACGCACACGCACACACACACACACACACACACACACACACACACACACACACACACACACACACACATATATATATATATATATTATATATATATATATATATATATATATATATATATATATATATATATATATATATATATATATATATATGGGAAAAGTAGCGCTGCATGCTTAGGTTACATACATGGAATAGCATCAGAAAGGGCTGGATAATATATTCCTGTCACAGGACGCCATCTAAGAAGGTAAACAAGCAGGTATTATAAAGAAAATCTTCCTCTGGTTTCAGAGAATTTTTGCATATACATCCTCATATTCACAAGGGCTATAATCCCCCTTATATGGAAGGTGGCCGAGTCAAAGCAATACCTTGTCACTTTTGCGGTAAGATAACAGGAAGGGATGGATTTCCAGGTCCCCAGCTCAACCCCATTTACTAGACTTTTATTGCAACGTAAGGGGAAAAGGAGTCTATTATATAACCGCAGAGAAAAGTAAAGAAAATATTATATAAACGCAGCATAATACGAATAAATGTGACCAAAATCACATTAAAACGCTGGTATCTTATATATATATATATATATATATATATATATATATATATATATATATATATATATATATATATATATATATATATATATATATATATATATATATATATATATATATATATATATATATATATATATATATAATTTTTACCACGACCGGGACTTGAATATATATATATATATATATATATATATATATATATATATATATATATATATATATATATATATATATATATATATATATATATATATATATATATATATATATATATATATATATATATATATACTAGGGGCTAGGACGGATGCCATATATATATATATATATATATATATATATATATATATATATATATATATATATATATATATATATATATATACACTTAGCTATTTTATCAGTGCACTCAAATACTATTGTTAATTAAAATAAAAAAATTCCGTCGAATTTCTATTTTTTTTCTAACCTCAAGAACACTCACTTGACGCTTGAAAAAGTGAGAGAAAAAATATCTAGATTACCTCATCATATATCATGGAATGCTGCAGTTGTTAAAAAAAAAATATATATGAAACTATATATCCTCTGAAACAATAAATTAATTATTTAATAATAAATAAATAATTAATTAACGGCAGAACGTGTCACAAACCAAAAACGTATTTCAGGACAAAAATATATAACACTGACTGCTTTCGGAACTCGCCAAAAAATACTTATTCTAATCAGAGATACAGAGAGTATACGTGTACTCTAAGGAATGTTATTATATTGGAAACAAAGAAACACACAGAGGCACCAAATTTTCTTTACCACATTTTTCTTAGCCAGCTTAACCCATATTTCATTTGCATGTAACAGGCCAGGCATAAGTTACATATATAAAATAAAAAAATAAAAATTAAGGGCATCGCGCTTCTGCAGGTTTTTTCTTTCTTTTTTTCCCTTGCTGTATGGGATTGAAGAGGAAACTTCTGGCCAAGTTTGATAGAATCTGCAGGAGTAAAACGTTCAAAAAATGAAGGAAAAAAAAATAGTAAAAATGACGCGCACTAAAATAGATGCCAAGAGACTCGTGTCTGTGCAATTGCATTCTTCTTTAACTGATATACTAACTAGAATACTAGAACTACAACTACAAGTACACCTGCCTCTACATCGTCAACTAGTTGCAGAAGATATAAATAATAATGTAACATGTATCCGGCATTCGTATAAAAGCAATGAAAACAAGGAGCAATATGTCGCTCAAAACACATAATACATAATAACGCAGTAAAAAAAAGGGCAATATATGCTTTAAAAAATAAATAAAATTAAAAAAAACAGCGATCACCTTAAATTAGGAGTTTTATGAGATGAATCTCACAAGCCAACCTATTTAGACGCTTAAATGTAAAACATAAGTTTAAAAGTCGTAAGGGTAGCGGTAGTTCAGTGGTAGAAAGCGTGAGTCGGGAAGTGACGAGCTCCGTAATCGCGGGTTCGATCCCTCTGAGGGGTGTTAGAAAGAGCATCCAGTCTTGATCTCCGTATAGCTTCAACCCTGACTGTATTCACTCCTATTGAAATGTGGATTCATAGCGACACGCAAAACTGAAAGTTTGCAAGTCGTTTATGCTCTCAACTTCATTAGCTAACATTTAACCAAAGCAAATTTTTCCTTCTTGTGACCCAGAACTATATTAACAGCAGCACAAGGGTACGACTTGAAGCAGCAGCAATGTGGTTTATGAGGAGGATGCAAAAATATTATGGAAGAGACTAATATCTTACGAGGATATCATGAGTCGGGAGGCGACCGACACGGGTTCAAAACAGAGACTTTAAAAAGGGCATCTACACTTAAATCTCCCGACACCATCCTCTCCGTCCACCCCCATTCATGGGAACTCATTGTGACACATAATACGGTGCATGTCGTGAACAAAGCGAACGCA
This sequence comes from Halocaridina rubra, assembly GCA_037179515.1. Taxonomy (NCBI): domain Eukaryota; kingdom Metazoa; phylum Arthropoda; class Malacostraca; order Decapoda; family Atyidae; genus Halocaridina; species Halocaridina rubra. Next base: position 20,986 of record JAXCGZ010000331.1, read on the forward strand.
AAAAGCGAAATATCAAAATCAAATCAAAATCAAAACATTTATTTCCATTTTGTACAATGGTTATTCAACATTAATAGTAACTTATAAGTAGACATGTAATTAAACTAATAAATAAGAGGGTTAGACATATAGTTAAATTAAATGTAGCTTTCATAGAAAATAATAATGCTGTAATAAAGATGTTAACAATAATGTTAATAATAAAGTAGTAAGTATGCCACTAGATACAGGATCGTTATTATCGGCATCATTTCCATATTTGTTTCCTTACAATGAGGATAATTAGTTCTTAATGAGCAGCAACTATTTGTCCAAAAGAAAACTATATAGTTTGCCTTTGAAAGCTGTGAAGGAGGATGCATTTTTAAGATGCTCTGAAATATTATTCCAGAGTGTTGGCCCTTTGATAGTGATCATCTTTGAACCTGCTTCTGTGTTTGTTCTGTGAATAAAGAGCTCACTGCTCTGTCTTGTGTTGGTTCCCCTTATATCCCTGACTGTTTTTAAATCAAATAGCCAGCTAGGATAATGATGGTCCAAAATTTTGAATACAAAAACATAAATAGCATAAGCGACCTTATTTTCTGCCCGCAGCCACCCAAGTTTATTGAGAGCTGGTGTGATGTGGTCATATTTTCTTATTCCTCCCAGGGCAACTCGAGCTGCAAAATTAATAAGCTTCTGTATTCTGTTTATCTGAGTCTTAGTGGTAGATCCCCAAATAGTTGTGCAGTAATTAATGTGACTTAGGGCTAGAGATTCAACAACAGTTATTCGAGTGGTAGTCTCAAAATTGTCTTTCATACGTGATAAGTACATTAATGTTCCTGTAACCTTTTTGCATACTTTATCTATGTGGGAATCAAACAACATGTGGTTATCAAAGTGAATTCCTAGGTTTTTGACTGTTTTGCTAGGTGTGATAATATTGTCGCAAAAATTAATTGTTGTGTTTTCTGGAATTTGTGCTATGTGGAACCTTGAACCAATAAATATGCACTGTGTTTTACTTTCGTTAATTAACAGCCCAATTTCTTGGAAATAGGTTTTAATTTTTGACAGAGTGTTTTCTGCTCTTAAAGTTAGCTCTGGGAGGTTATTAATATCACCACTAAGGAGTAGTTGAGTGTCATCTACATATTGTACGACTAGACAGTCAGAAATGAAAGAAGATAGATCATTTACGTAAATGGAGAAGAGGATAGGACCAATTACTGATCCCTGTGGAACACCAAATGATACATTTTTTGGCACAGAGATAATGTTATTACGACGTATGGACTGTTTACGATTAGATAGATACTCGCTAAACCAGCTTGGATCAATATTTAAGTTAATACATTTACTTAAAAGAATTTCATGGTTTACACTGTCGAAGGCTTTTGATAAGTCTAACAAAATTAGTATAGATATTTTTTTCATATCTATATTATTATATATACTATTCGTAACTTTAAGCAGTGCAGTTTCCGTCGAGAGTTTTGGTCTGAAACCATGTTGGCTAATCGTTAGTAGTCTATTTGATTCTAAATATGACATAAGTTGGCATGCAACAATTTTTTCTAATATTTTAGAGAAAATGGGTAGCAGGGAAATGGGACGATAGTTTGTCACATCTTCTCTGTCCCCCTTTTTATGCAGAGGTATTACATGTGATATTTTCCAAGAGTCAGGAAACGTTTTAGTAACAATGGAAGTGTTCATAATAGTTAGAATATAGGATGCAATCATGGGTAGAGCATCTTTGATGAACTGAAATGGTATACCATCTGAACCATAAGAGCCAGAGTTTCTTAGGCTCTTTATGGTAAGAATTAGGGTAGCACAATCTATAGGAGTTAGCTTGAAGTACTCTCTTGTGTTTTCATTGGAAGAATTGTCATTTAAGCAATTACTCATATTCACTGAGTTGATGTTTTATAATGTATCACATCACGAAAAGGCAACGTAGCTTCACTGGACGTGTGCTATGGAAGGAGTTGGAAAATGACGGTTATTATGGGGTAAAATGAAACGGGAGAAAGAAAGAGGAAGGTAGTCAAATGAGGATGGGAGACAGTAATAGCCAGAAAACACCAATGAAATGATGCACTTGATGTACACGACACATCCGTGAGTATGGGGCATGGCAGTCAAAGTTTACATTGGGCACAGCAAACGATGATGATATTATCTCACGGATACCCGCATGTTACATAATGTTCCTTTCATGAATTTCGCTATGAAGACTCTCCTATTATATCACCCTCTTTAGGTACAACACTAATAGCAAATAGCAACAACAAAACCAACATTAATAATAATAATAATAATAATAATAATAATAATAATAATAATAATAATAATAATAATAATAATTATTATTATTATTATTATTATTATTACTGAATAAATTAGACAATGATTCAGTCATGCAGCAAAAAATATAAGAGTTCTAGACTTACGTAATTCTGAGAAAACACCTCAGGTATTGTCGAAAACAACAAGACACAAGAAATAGCACAAAACAAACCCTACCATATATATATATATATATAAATATATATATATATATATATATATATATATATATATATATATATATATATATATATATATATATATATATATATATATATATATATATATATATAATAATAATAATAATAATAATAATAATAATAATAATAATAATAATAATAATAATAATAAGTCAGAAAATATACTTTGCCGTTAGTCAATTTCAGCCTGTCAAAACTCCTGATTTACAAACAGAAGTACAACCAAGAGGTTAAACAACTAGCCTAGTCAGCTTATGGAACAACGAAAACAACAATAATAATAATAAGAACAACAGCCGCGATTCGCGGATTGGAATATACGGTATTCGTTATATTCTCAACGCATGCAACAGTGAAGAAAGGTGAGAACTTACTTTTACAATTTACTTATTCCAAAACTCAAAAGGTGCACAATATTGTTTATACCCTAGTTTAAGTCACAATTAGTCCCCATTCGAAAGGGGGTGTACACAGACTGGTTGAAACTAGGGCATTAAGGCTATATACCTTTCCTAATGGCTACCACTGAGGTACCGAGGCCCCTTTTTGGATGTACAATTAATAAGTAAATAAAAAATCATCACTTCAGTAAAGTACTTCTTTTATAACTAAGTGGTGTATATATATATATATATATATATATATATATATATATATATATATATATATATATATATATATATATATATATATATATATATATATATATATAATATATATATATATATATATATATATATATATATATATATATATATATATATATATATATATATAAAATAAACTGTTATATCACAGCACAATATGAAGCAAAAAAAAGGCCCATAAATAAAACAAAAAAAGAAGCGAAGATATACTATATATTACGACTGGACTCCAGTCCTCTTCAGGTACCTGAAGAGGACTGGAGTCCAGTCGTAATATATAGTATATCTTCACTTCTTTTTTTGTTTTATTTATGGGCCTTTTTTTACTTTATATATATATATATATATATATATATATATATATATATATATATATATATATATATATATATATATATATATATATATATATATATATATATAGATATATATATAGGAGGTAGGGTTTTTAGCCTTCTTGGCACAGAAAGAGAGAGAGAGAGAGAGAGAGAGAGAGAGAGAGAGAGAGAGAGAGAGAGAGAGAGAGAGAGAGAGAGAGAGAGAGAGAGAGAGAGAGAGAGAGAGAGAGAGAGAGAGAGAGAGAGAATTTCTGTCACCTGACCCTCATAATGACCAACGCAAAGCTCGTTACTCATAAGCCAAGAATAAATTCCGTTCTGGGGAGTGGATGCCATTCATCTACTGGGCCAAAGTTTCATAATGAAGCCATTAATTACTCTTGCCACTTACAACAGACAGATTTTGGCTAATACACGAATCCCAAATTTAAGCCATTCCTCTTACCACTTACGAGATATATTTATTTAGTACAAGAAGTCCAAATTTATGTGATTCCTCTTGCCACTTACAAGAGACAGATTTGGAGAGTGCATGAAGTCCAAGTCCATGAGAGACAATTACGCTTGCCACACACTAGAGACAAATTTGACGAATGTAATAAGTTTATATTAAATCCATACGTCTTGCCAGTTACAAGGGATAGATTTGGAGAATACAAGACGTCCGATTAAAGTCATTAATCTTGTTACTTCCAAGACACAGATCGTGGATAATACAAGAGGCCCAAATGTAAGTCTTTAGTCTTGTCACTTACAAGAGACTGATTTGGATATTCAAGAGATATGGCGAATACAAGAAAGCCAAATTAAGCCCTTCCTTTTTCCAGCTACAATAGACAGATCGTGGTTAATACAGGAAGTCCAAAGAGTTATGATGGAGATACGAAAAAGATGCAGCAGAGATGACACAGCAATCAGACATACAGGATGAGGACACGAATGGCAGACAAGAATCAAGACGGAGATACAAAGAAGACAAAATAGACACAACGAAAATGAATAAAGGGGGGTTTACACGGTCAAACGCGGTTCGACAGACAAGTGTTTGAAGTGATGTTCAAACGTGTGAACGGGGTATTTGGTTGTCGAACACGGAACGTGTTCGACAACCAAATATCCCGTTCACACGCTCGAACATCCCTTCAAACACTTGTCTGTCGAACCACGTTCGACGAACCGTTAGACCGAGTAAACCCCCCTTAAAGGAATACAAATGACTCAGCCACTGCGATTAAAGAGATCAATCAAACCACAAGCAAGTGATGAATGGGATGTTTGTGAGGAAGAAAACATAAAGCTTTATTACAGAAAGCAAAAGCACTGTGCTTATTTAGTAATATGAAAAATATAAGCTGGCTGCATTTAGGTCTTCTTCTTCTTCTTCTTGTTCTTCTTCTTGTTCTTCTTCTTCTTCAATCTTCTTCTTCTTATTATTATTATTATTATTATTATTATTATTATTATTATTATTATTATTATCCCATCTTTTGTTGACCTTATTCTTCTGATCATAATTGTTGTTGCTACTTCTTCTTCTTCTTCTTCTTCTTCTTCTTCTTCTTATTATTATTATTATTATTATTATTATTATTATTATTATTATTATTATTATTATAAGTATTATTAATATTATTATTATTATTATTATTATTATTATTATTATTATTATTATTATTATTATTGTTGTTGTTGTTGTTCTTGTTTATTCTACAAAGGTAATCTTTTGTTCATTTCAAAGTTCTCAAAGTATCTAGGCCTAGACTGTAAAGCAATTTTGCTCCTGCAAAAGTTAACATTACCGGCCAATGGCAAGACGCGATAAAGCCATGCGCTTAAAGAAATAAACTGATATTATTAAAAACACTTCGTTTGACGATGTCAGAAATACAAAGCCGCGGATCTGCTGCATTTAAAATTCTTACGAAGAATCCTTAGACCATGGCAAATTGCAGACAGAAAGTTGGCGAAGATCGGATAAAAACTTTTGTTCAAGTATTCCTCCAAAGTTTGAAAACAAGAAAATGTTTTCATCTTCATCCATCATGAAAGCCAATGAAGTATTCACACTCTGGGTTTTTTCGTGACATTATCTTCTGTGTAGAAAAACCATAATCCCGCATTAAAATTATGGCTGGTGGCCGAGTCCAAGCAAACAACCTGACTATTTGTGGAAAGAAAATACAAAGGAGAGGATTCCCAGTCCCCTCGCTTAGTCCCATTCAGTCAAATTTTACATGCAGGGGAACACGGAGGAGGTTCACTTATAAACCTAGATACAGTACCTATATAATTAACTGACCAAGCAATATTTTTACATTTGCTATTGAATATCTCTCTCTCTCTCTCTCTCTCTCTCTCTCTCTCTCTCTCTCTATATATATATATATATATATATATATATATATATATATATATATATATATATATATATATATATATATATATATATTCTAATAAAATAATCTAAAATTCATTTTTTCTTGTAACTCGGTACAAACTAAGTCCAAAGTAAGTTTTTCGTATGGAAACAATACGATTTATTTATTTATTTATTTATTTATTTTTTGCAGACTCGTGTCACAATCAATCCTTATTCGAATACGGGTGGAAACAGGTTGGAACTATTAAAAGATTAAAACTGAATGTCCTTCCTTACGCCCCGAAGCGGGAACGAACTCGCAAATGTTAGCCTCGGTACTTGACAACTCTCGTGCTCTACCATAGACCTACCGCGGCCCCCAAATGATTATTTGATTATACAAATTCATTTTCCGTTTCACCAGAGTAATTCGCTTAAGTACGATTCACTGATTCACAAAGAGTAGGCAGTTTAAAATTAATAACTTTTAGGATTATTTTCCAATATGCTTTCGACAGTGTTTTACTTAAAATATGAATATACGCAGAAATGTGGGGAATATATTTTTTTTTTACTCTGATAGATATTAAAAGAATAAACAGCATCTCTAAGCATTTATCATTATTATTAT
>JAXCGZ010000331.1:32500-70000 GCA_037179515.1 Halocaridina rubra
ACAAACAAGTTGTGCAGGGAGATTAATGACTGGATGCCCTTTCTGATATCTCGCGGTAGCTTCGAAACCGCGTTAGCCGCTTCCGAAACGCGCTTTCTATCACTGTGCAACCGCAGTTATATTCTAGGATAATTAAGACGATGATAAATTCATGCGTAACCACTTAAAACTGCAAAACCAAGAGCAAACGTGCAAGAAAAGAGTGACGTAATTCCTACATTCCCTGAAAGGATAACTTTGATCCAATATCTGATCAAAAACAAAGACGCACGTGGGGTGAAAACACCGCTGAATATAATTTGTGTGAGACATCCGCTTGGGTAACGCTGTCTCCCAAATTTCATGCATTGCACTGTTGTTAACCATTCTGTTTGTCATTATTAAATCCCCATTCGAATGGAAGCGGTCACAGAGAGGTTAGAGATGGGGTATTAAGGCTGGACGCCTTTCCTAGCGTACAGAGGTGGATTCATATAGTTTTATTATTTCTCGAGTCGAATACTCTAACCACTGCGCTACCACGGTCCCCTATAGCTTGCCATCAAATATATATCTTTATAATGGGGCAACAATATCATATTCTGCTAGGTTAAATATGGTAATACTTTTCAATCGTGGTCTATAGTATGTGTTCGGCTGAAGAATACGTAACATTATCTTCTCTGTGACCGATGTTATCGATAGCGTCCGCGACTCTGAGGCGTCAGGTCGAGGGTTCGCGCCCCGTCACGGTTTGAGGTTAGCAAGGGCATGCACTCAGGGTAACGATTACATCTGCCAAAACAAATCCTTCGCAAGAAGGCAAACGCCCTAGCCCTTGGTAGAAAAGGGAGTCCGTGACGTAAAACCGGAACATCTCTGTGACCGATGTTACTGTTTACCGTTTTGCTTATCACTAGTAATACCAATTCGAATGGGATTGGAATAAGACTGGAACTGGGGAGTTAAGGCTGGATGCCCTTCCTAATGCCCCCCTGGTGGGCTAGCCGCTAGCACACATATTTTTCACTTCCTGAGTGGAACGCTCTAACTACTGCAATACTACGGTCCCCTGCTGCACAACTCATTATATCAAACAATAATAATAATAATAATAATAATAATAATAATAATAATAAAAATAATAGTGGTAATAATAATAATTATTTACAACACACTGGCAGCTGCTTTATCCCAGTGATTCTCAAACAGGAGGTACCTGTGGCTCTGAGGAGAAGAATTTTAGCCAGGGGAGTTAGGAAGGAACTCATAATTGGCAAAGAATGTACTTTGTACAATGAGTATACCTATCATATGAAATATCGGTATATACGCTTACAATAATAATAATAATAATAATAATAATAATAATAATAATAATAATAATAATAATAATAATAATAATACTTTATTTCCATTTCAATACAATGGGTATTCGTCAGCCAGGGTAAGCCCCAACCCCCACTGTGGTGTCCACCCACAGCAGTTCCTGCCAGTAAACAGCTTAAACTCTCGGTCTTGGACGGGAACCGATCTTTCGACCTCATGAATGCGAAGCCAGCGCGTTACCACTGTACTAGCCTGATGTTTGTAGCTAAAAAGCAAATGACTGCTGCTTCATTCTTAATGTCGTTTGGAACATTTCAATTGATGGATTTGAAAAGTATAGGTCACAAACGCAGTTCCAAAGGAAACATTGAAGGTACACAGGATCCCAAGGGGAGGAATGAGACCTGGGATTATGAGATCCACTACTTTAGAGAAACGTCGAAATGATAACGTAGTTCCAAAGAAGGAAATGGTGATACCAGGGATCGCAATGGGGGGGGGGTGAATGTGACCTGGGACGATGAGATGCAATGTTTTGGTCTCACAAATGAAGTCTGACAATCCAATGTTATATATCATTCAGGACCTTATATTTCCAATATCAAAACACGTTATTAAGAACAAATAGCAACTAGACCTGGCCCTTAAAAAAAAAAAGAGGTTTATTAAGACGGATAATATATCTAGCCACTTATAGGCAGAGTGTGGGTTAGGAACAACAAAATAAAAAATGTGTGGGTAACACTGATATACAGTGACCTGAACTGTAAAGAGCGCTCCTGCAATAATAATAATAATAATAATAATAATAATAATAATAATAATAATAATAATAATAATAATAATAATAATAATAATACTGAAGCACGACGATAACCACACATTATTATTACATCAATTCACCATTACTTTTTTTTTTTTTTTTTTTTTTTTAGCCAAGGACATCACTGCTGTCTGCCTATCACTCGCATTACAAGCATACTCACTAACGTCAGTGGAGCAAGCAAGAGCTCTTAGGAGTAATCCAATTACATTAACACTATATTCGCCAATGACTTCATCCTTATTTGTTTGTATTTGAGAATCAAAGCAAATAAAACGGGAAACATGATCTAGGAGAGTCTGTAAGGGGGGGGAGGGATACATAAAGAAGAGGTTCAAGGAAGGAATTCGTCATTCCTCTACCTAGGAATCCCTAAGAAGTGTGGAGGAAAGGAACTGATGGATATACATAAGATTCGTGGAAGTACTTCATCATTTCCCCAAACAGGATTCCCTGGGAAGTGTGGAGCAGAGGAACAGACAGATATTGAAATATTCAAATGCGATGTCTCATGGATGGGATCACACGTAAATAGGCCGCCTGGGAAAACCAGGTGGTCCTATCCACAAAGAGGAGGGTAGCCCATGTGCACATGTCCCCATGTACAGTTATCTGAATTAAAAAAAAAAAAAAAAAAAAAAAAAAGGAGGGTAGCGTGGTAGATGACCATGATGTAAGCGAAAAACCGGCCTGTTTCGAACGTCCCTATCAGAGAGACACGACGTACCCACCAAAATAAAGTGTATAAATAGGATTTCTTGGGATATATGGAGGGGATTAATTGACAGACATGGAAATAGTTCAAGAAAGGAATTCTTCATTCCTTCACCTAGATTTTACCCTTCTTTTAACTTTGTGGTTTTCGACAGTTGCCCCTTTCTTTTCTGACCCTCCCAAAGCCCTCTCTCATATCAGCTTACAAACTAGTAGGATGAACTCCTGTGTAGGCAACATTCAGAGACTTCTGCAGCAAGTAATCAATCAACCCACATTTTGTAATAAACCAATAAGTGCAGCACTTATGAAGTGAAGGCACTTCGCCAGATATACAAATGTTTGCTTTACATTACATATTTGAGAATATTTATATAAAACATTTATTTGATAGAAATATGATCACATATATAATGTAAACTGAATATTTGTCTATCATATGGAGTGCCTGCGCGCACATGTCCCCATGCACAAATACCGAAATTTATATATATATATATATATATATATATATATATATATATATATATATATATATATATATATATATATATATATATATATAAATAAGGGCTAAAATCTTAAAACTCAAGTGTATAATTTATAAATATCAAATACACGCATTCTGGGTGTCTTAGGCCATTTTCAAACCAAAGTGGCACGTCGCACTTGGCATGCCACGTGGCATACCACGTGTGACGTGCTACTTTGGTGTGAAAGCGGCCTCAGAATGACAGCAAACAAACCTATCCTTAAATTTAGCCGCATGACTTTACATACGAAATACTACGCACAAAAAAAAAAAAAAAAAAATCTGAGAGCTTTCAGTCATGCTCTGAGTAATACGTATTTATGTAACCTCATTTAATGTGCAACACAATCATGACATCATTCCTGGTAATGTGTGCGAATTTCGCTCCCCCACAATTTTCACTAATATAAACATCTGACAAAAATATTTATTTATCGTTTATGAAACCACTTCTAAAAACATATCTCATTTTTCTGATTTACGAAAGCGTAAACTTTGTCTCTTAGTATTTTACAAATCAAAGTTATGATAAACTCATTCCTATTTCAAGCACAAATGCAATTTAATGAAAATTTAATTCTGATCCAAGGGGGGAAATTCCTAATAAGCAGCTTTTCCGTCTTAATTTTCCAAAACAACCATTGTTGTGTGGTTATACATACATACATGACCATTTTTTTTTGTAGTATTATATGAGATATAAACGGTTTTCCTGATATATTCATAATATTTATTTGTATTCATTTATACAGTCAAACGGCTGTAAGTGACGTTACAAAACACAGGTAAGAATTTCATACCATGAGTTGTTCATTTCTTTGGTGTTACATCATATATAGCCCTAAATAACTAGCAATAAAACCTAAATATATTGATTCTAATGTCAGATGGTCATACAAATAGCAAGAAAAATCTTGTGAAATACTACAATACCTGCAAGAGGCAAGCTCATGTATGTATGTGTGTATATATACATACAGTACACACACACATTAACACTAAAACTACATTCAATAAAAGTCGATGTACTCCGGAAACAGTTTACTCTTTGGAAGAACAAATCCAAGTTTTTACATCGTGATGAATAGTGACGAATCCTCAACCAGAAAAATTATATAGTAACAGTACTACCCTATGATCGTGGGTCTGTATATACGTGTGTGTATGTGTGCGTGGGAAGAAATGTAATACTTAACGTAGTCTTATAATATGAACAGTTCTGTAAACTATTTCTTTCAATAAATAGTCCTAGTTCATAACGAAAAATATGAATATCGAAGTATATCAGTCACGTCGTGAAGGATAACTAATAAAATGGGGACACTGTGTGTATAACTGATATGTATATAAGCCTGTATGTATACAGGTAGGCTGATATGTGCGTCTGCATAAGAATATATATATATATATATATATATATATATATATATATATATATATATATATATATATATATATATATATATATATATAATATATATATATATATTTGTGTGTCTGTGTGCAATGCTTAAGCCATGCCCGTGCATAGCAATCCTATACCATGATTCTCTCATTTACAATGCCTAACCACGGTACAGAACCTAGCGCCAGAACCCCTAACCCCCACCCCCAACAAGGCTGTGGTAGCTGCACCTGTCACCGAATATGTCCTTGAAAAAGTGCCATCCAATGCCGATGGGATAACATCTACGTTAAGGCGTGAACGATTACAAAGTAACTACAACATACTTTTAAAACAAAACAATTTTATTTAAATCTAATGTTAATAAATATTTTCAATATGATTTCCATCATTTTCAATGCATAATTTGATGTGCTTTACAAAATTCAGGTGAACTCGATTGAATAGGTCTGCATAGTGAAATTTCCTATGTACCCAGACTTTGTACACTGTATCGAGTGCTAATCCAACTAAACAGAACTCTATACACATACGAACACTTATCGGAACTTTTACATATTCTCAGAGTAATCTTAACACAAATGAAGATGAATGATTACTCACACGCCCCCAGGAGTGAAATATAACTCGTGCAATTTATCGTTTTAGGTTAGGTTAAGGTCTGGTTGGGTTCGGTTAGCAAGTTCATCTCCAAGTTAAGTAACATGTTGATAACTGAAATGATTGTGTTTGATTTTAATGTTGTTCAGTGTTTTGCCTTCTAAAATCACTCGCTAGGAGGGTGTGAAAGTAAAAAAATATTAATAAATATGTTAACATCCTCATTCTACCGTATCTCTAGGTCCTCGAAACTTCGACCATTTTCAGCCTGTCCTTTCCCTCTTGTGTATCACTCCCTTATTTCGGCCTTGTCCTTAAACGTCTACTTTTTCTTCGTCTAATGTTTTCCTGATGTCCGGGCCTTATGAGGGCAATTTTCTTGCCTGCCCCCGTGACACACTCATAAAAAAAGCAAAGTCATGCAGAGCGATGCAAAAATCCTTTGCAACAAAACTGGTGTCACTTACAATACAGTACACTGTTTCCTAATACTGACAATTTATTAGTTGAAGTGCATTCTTTTCATAACAATATCTGTTGTATGCCTAAGTGTAGACGTATTTCTTTAGGCATAGTGAAAGAATCTGCTTCAATATCATAATAACAGTCCACATAACATGTAACTGCTCACTTTGTAAACCAAGTTGTTTACAACTTTGATACATACAAGATGTATATGATTAAGCGAGCTCAAATATGTATTAATATTCAATTAATACATACTATTTAAGTTAGGAAATATAGTGATGATGATGATGATTTTACAAAAATATTCCGAAAAATGACAGTTAAAACATAGCTAACACTATGTGTGTATATAAATACCGTCTAATGATTTGCTTAAGAAATATTTTCTTTTTATTTACCCGAGGTGACATTTATATATATATTAGGTTAGGCTTCGTAGGTTAAGTTAGGTGTCTATCTGGAATATATATGCATCTTATTTGAATACCCAATGTACTTTGGAAATAAAGATTATTATTATTAATTATATATTATTATTATTATTATTATTATTATTAATGTTATTTCGTTCCCAGTTAAGAAACGAGTGGATAATAGAAGTTATTAGTTTTTAATTGTTTTACATAGTTTACGTCTAATCTCAATCTCCCGATTGCGAAAACATCTCATAAAACTTATATCTGGTTAGGTTTGGTAAATATAGGTTAGATCAGGTCATCCCCAGATAAGAAAACTTTATTCTTTTACTCGTTTCAGATATTTTCACTTCATTTCTTTGTATTTTCAATTCAATCGCTTGTGGTGTTCGAGGAAACGTTTGTTGCACATAATGTAGTTAATGGACATCGCGTTATAACTTGAATTTATCATATTGTCAATCACGATGGAAAGATTAAAATACTAATATAATGCGTCGCTTCACTATTTTTTATGATAAAGACATCATCATCACAATCCACGACACGAAAACAAGCCAAGAAAAGCGGATCGGGAACGGCAGTTCTTCATCAGATGATCCGATCCCGTCGACACCCAGCGACCGTCCTTTTAAGTTACATGATAGAGAGATGAATGAATAGAAATGAAATCCTTTTCCCGAACTTTTTAACGCGTACTTACCAACAGCCAAACCTAGGACCAGACGAGATGAGGAATATACCTTATACTTCAGTCGTCCAACTGATACTTGGAGAATAATAAAGAAGACAAGCAGAAGATGCACAATAGGAAAGGGGGGAAATCACTTTAAAGTTCACTTTATGCCTTACTCGCACACTCGAAGCCTGGGGTTTTACTTCTGTACAAACTCCTGCCATCAGACATACACGCGACTGCCCCTAACGTTGCCAGGATGAACGACCCAATGTGTCGTACAAGTTTGCGTTCGTGGTTAGAAACGTTTTTTAGTTTTGCTTATTCAATGACTTACATTAAAAGGGAAATAAAAACACGTATCAGAATCATACGCGCATACAGGAAAAATAATATCTAATTAGTTTTATATTATCGAAATATGGTAAGACTGGATGAATCTTTCGTATGGCATGCCCGTTGACTCATCTATGCTAGTGTCGCTCTCTTCATCGCCGCCATGTGGAGTTCGTGAAAATTGGGGGTTGACATGTCTGGGAGAGATAAACGGTACATTACAATACCTATTAGAATCACTCACAAAAGAGAAACTACAGAATAACCATTTAGGACAATGAGGCAAACTCTCCCTCGTTTGCAACAACGATTTCGGTCTCATTAGGCCTAAATGGCACCGCGTTACTTTTAAATATGATAAACGTTCATTAAAACGAGGTTTTCTTGAAACAAAAGAGGCGGAGGCATGAGTGACCATACAAGAAGTTCCAATAGTTTTTTTTTTTCTCAACTTCCACAATCTCGTCACCCAGTAAAGACGTTTACAAGACTAATATGAAAACAGAAATAGTTCACGCTTGGCACTACAGCAAATGTATATTACTCTACATCGTTTTACATCGAAACTCGTTGAAATCTCTTCATATTCAAGCAGAGAGAAGAATATCTGTACAATAACCTGCGTCCACCCCCAAAATTGGAATTAATAGTGGCACAAAAATAAAATCTTTATTTTTGGACAGACTCTGCATCCGTGCAAGTCCTCCATGAATAATAATATTGGAGGGTGAGCATAAACCATTCGTATTATTATTATTATTATTATTATTATTATTATTATTATTATTATTATTATTATTATTATTACACCAGGACGGGACCAAAAAAAAAAAAAGAAGAAATCTGACCTCATCGAGCCTGGGCATGAAGAAAACAAAAAGTAAAAAGAAACAGAGAAGGGAAGTGTTGTGACTTGTCATATGTAAAAGGATAATAAGAGATGTGTGACGAATATCCAGAAATATTCGGTGTTGATGTAGGCATAGAAAAAGAATCGTAATTGAAGAAATGCTTCACAGCGAACTGTCCTGGACAGTGCTAGTTAAGTCCAAAAGACCCTTCAGTTGTAGTATCACAACGGGTGGCTGTGCCACGGGCCAACCTACTACATGATATTATTATTATTATTATTATTATTATTATTATTATTATTATTATTATTATTATTATTATTATTCAACAACAATTCGCTTGAAGGTAGATTTTGTTGCACTCACCAAACAATACTCAATAAGATATATATTTATTAAAAAAAATTTAATTTCACGTGCACCAAAACAAGACGGGTAAAGATTTTGGCTGAAAACAGATGATATGGTAATAACTCTTGCAACTCTTAACTTCATATACAGTACACCAAAACAGGCAGGAAATATATTTAGCTGAAAACAGATGATACAGCACGACTCTCGTGCTCAGGTGTTCAGAGCACCTGTGTTTTTTATCATGTTACATATTCCCAAGAGATATGAGTGTACTACACACACACACACACACACACACACACACACACACACACACACACACACACACACACACACACAGCGCAATCATACGGTAATGCTATGAACATTTCATCCTCGAGTGGTGGCTTCTCAGAAAGCTCAGAAGTGCATATTTAGATGTGAGTAGTCAATGCTAGATCAACAACCTCATGTGCTAAAGAAAATGTCTAGTTGCAAAACAATAAAATCACTAAAACTAAGAACAACAACAACTACTACTACTAACTTATGTGTTTTATTTACCACAATTAATCCGCACTATGAACAAACAAACAAACAAACATTTATTTCCATTTTTGTACAATGGTAATTCTTCCAAGATTAAAAGTGACTGATAAGTAGACATGTAATTGAACTAATAAGTAAGTGGGTAATACATACAGTTAAATGTAGCTTTCCTAAAAAATAATAATACTGTAATAAAATGTTAACAATAATGTAAATAATAAAGTAGCAATGATAACACTCGATACAGTATCGTTATTATCGGCATCATCACCATATGTGTTTTCCTTACAATGAGAATAATTAGTTCTTAACTCAGAGAACAGAGAAGTCGATATCAGTTTACATATAGAGACGTTAGTGTTTAGGGAAATTGCATTAAATCATTAAGTTTAGTTTATGTGTGAGCAGCAACTATTTGTCCAAAAGAAAACTATATAATTTGCCTTTGAAAGCTGTGAAGGAGGATGCATTTTTAAGATGCGCTGGAATATTGTTCCAGAGTGTTGGCCCTTTAATAGTAATCATCTTTGAACCTGCTTCTGTGTTTGTTCTCTGAATAAAGAGCTCACGGCTCTGCTTTGTGTTGGTTCCACTTATATCCCTGACTGTTTTTAAATCACATAGCCAGGTAGGATAATGATGGTCCAAAATTTTGTAGACAAAAACATAAATAGCATAAGCGACCCTGTTTTCTGCCCGCAGCCACCCAAGTTTATTGAGAGCTGGTGTGATGTGGTCATATATT
Source organism: Halocaridina rubra (assembly GCA_037179515.1). Taxonomy (NCBI): domain Eukaryota; kingdom Metazoa; phylum Arthropoda; class Malacostraca; order Decapoda; family Atyidae; genus Halocaridina; species Halocaridina rubra. Next base: position 42,257 of record JAXCGZ010000331.1, read on the forward strand.
CTTATTCCTTCCAGGGCAACTCGAGCTGCAAAATTAATAAGCTTCTGTATTCTTTTTATCTGAGTCTTAGTGGTAGCTCCCCAAACAGTTGTGCAGTAATTAATGTGACTTAGGGCTAGAGATTCAACAACAGTTATTCGAGTGGTAGTCTCAAAATTGTCTTTTATATGTGAAAAGTACATTAATGTTCCAGTAACCTTTTTGCATACTTTATCTATGTGGGAATCAAACAACATGTAGTTATCAAAGTGAATTCCTAGGTTTTTTACTGTTTTGTTAGGTGTAATGATAATGACGCAAAAATTAATTGTTGTGTTTTCTGGAATTTGTGCTATATGGAATCATGAACTAATAAACATGCATTGTGTTTTACTTTCGTTAATTAACAGCCCAATGTCTTAAAAATATGTTTTAATTTTTGACAGAGTGTTTTCTGCTCTTAAGGTTAGCTCTGAGAGATTATTAATATCACCACTAAGGAGTAGTTGAGGGTCATCTGCATACTGTATGACTAGACAGTCAGAAATGAAAGAAGATAGATCATTTACGTAAATGGAGAAGAGGATAGGACCAAGTACTGATCCCTGTGAAACACCAAATGATACATTTTTTGAAGTTGAGATAATGTTGTTAAGACGTATAGACTGTTTGCGATTAGATAGATACTCTCTAAACCAGCTCGGATGATTATTTAGGCTAGTACATTTACTTATAAGAATTTCATGGCTTACACTGTCGAAGGCTTTTGATAAGTCTAATAATACAAGCAGAGAGATTTTTTTCATACCTATATTATTATAGATACTATTCGTAACTTTGAGCAGTGCAGTTTCCGTCGAGAGTTTCGGTCTGAAACCATGCTAGTTAATAGCTGATAGTCTATTTGACTCTAAATATGACATAAGTTGGCATGAAACATTCTCTGTCCCCCTTTTTAAGCAGAGGTATTACAAGTGATTTTTTCCAAGAGTCAGAAAATATTTTAGTAACAATGGAAGTGTTCATAATAGTTAGGATATAAGATACAATCATAGGTAGAGCATCTTTGATGAATTGAAATGGTATACCATCTGGACCATAAGAGCCAGAGTTTCTTAGGCTCTTTGTGGTAAGAATTAGGGTAGCACAATCTTGAAGTACTCACTTGTGTTTACATTGGAAGAATTGACATTTAAGTAATTACTCATATTCACTGAGTTGATGTTTCCTCGTGTTTTCTCATATGTATTCTTTCCAACGTTGGCAAAATAGTTATTAAAGTTTTCCGCTTTGTTTTTCAACTCCGTAATATTTTCATAACTTTCTGAGGTACTCTTTTCATTTGGTATCATGCTTCTTATCACTTTCCATGTTGCCTCTGTATCATGTCTAGAGTCATTAAATTGTTTTTTGTAAGTCTTTTTTACTTACATTGATGAGAGATCTGACACGTATCTTTTCTGCTTTATAACTTTCACGGAGAGTCATATCATATCTATTAATTTCTAGCACTTTTTGTATTTGATTTATGATTTGCATTGTCACTTTGGTGTCATTAGTTAGCCAGGGGGCTGAGGGGCAGGTTATTTTTCTTGTTACAATGGGTGCACAACTATCTAAGCATTCAAGGAAGACTTTTGTTAGAATCTCAACCTGCAAATCGACATTATCTGTGTTAATAACACTATTAAGTACATTTGTGTTGTTGATTAATGCTTCACAAAAGATATCAGGGGAGTAATTTTTTAGACACCGGAATGTCTTGAAGAGAGGCTTCCTTTTCGGCTTGTTTATGCTTAGCATAGCAATGTTGAGCTCGTGATCTGCAATTGGGCAGGGAACCACGTCCCAATAGAGTATACTTTCCACTTTATTTGTTACTATCAGATTTAATAGTCCTAGAATTAGGGGTTATGCGGGTCGGTTTTGTCACTATATGTGTTACCTTCACAGTGTTGATCACCCTTTTCATTTTGTTATCTGCTGAGAGCAAGTCATTATTAAAGTCACCAAGTATGTATACGAGGTTATGGCGCACACAAATATTTTTGAATGTTTCTAGCAGATGACTGAATGAATTGGAAGGTGCTTTAGGGTGACGGTAAATACACCCTACAATGAAAGATGGAAGTTTCTGATACTGCACAGTGATCCATAAATCTTCGAGCTCTTCAGTTTTTTCTAGACCTGTGCTTATTTCTGATGAACTAAGATAATTTATAACATAAATACAGACTCCACCCCCTCGGCCATGGTCATTGCGAAATATTTTAAACTCTGGGATATTCACATATTTATTTTCAGTTGTAGGAGGAAGCCAAGTTTCACTTACACAGAGGATGTCTATGTTGTAGTCTTTTGTCAGCATCATTATTTCCTCAAAATGAGTGAGAAGGGATAGAGCTTTCACATGTACTAATGTTACATTCTTATCATGTTTCATCAGGGTGGCATCCTTAGTCATAGTCGTAGTTTGTACTTGTGTTTGTCCATGATTTGATTCGACTGTGTGATTCTGCTGGGAATTCATCATTATAGTGTGTTCTGGGGTTAGCCCATGGATCCTGGTGTCTGTACCTGCCGTTGGATGGGTAATGCTGATTTGAGTATGTGCCATGGTATGTGCCAAGGTATGCTCGGGCCTTCCCAAAGTTTGTATGCCTAGGTGAGTGTCTAGGGTTGTAAGAGCCATCTCTCCAGTAGAAGTCTCTTGTGCGTGGACGGCGATAAGAGAGGTTTGTATTGTGTTTCTTTCTGTAGTCTCGCGGATAGGGGATCGTTTTATAAGCTCTTTGCTGTTTATTCTGGTATGACTGTAGTTTGGGATATTTTGTAGAATACCCAGGTTGTGTCCATTGTTTGCCCCCGCGAAATAGGCTGGACAATTGTGCCTATAGGTCATTGATTCAGTTTGTAAGCCACATATTCAAATCCTTTCGATATTATTATTGCGAAGGAGACCCAATTAGGTTTGCGAAAAAGCTCCTTAATCAAGACTTCTTCAGAGGGAATTCCTTGATTCGTCAATATATTACATATCTCTCTCTCAAAGGGGTTGCCAGGAATTCGAATATATATTTGAGCTGTAACCCTTGCACTTGCATTATTGGGTAACTGTGGCTGTGCGATGGAATGTTTAGATTAAAGACTGCCTCTATTTTGTCTTTTCTGTTTTCTTCACTGTTTTGCAGCCTATTGTTGGGTTGGTTATATGTGCTGGATGGTGTAATTTGGTTGTCCTGGTTAGTGATAGTTGTTATGTTGTTAGGTATGTGTTGTGTTATGAGGGATGACACGGACTGTGTGGCTGGGGAATTAATGCTGGATGGCTTTCCTAATGCCCCACCGTATATATATATATATATATATATATATATATATATATATATATATATATATATATATATATATATATATATATATATATATATATATATTATATAAATGAACAACCTATGAACATCCCCCTCTCATTCTTATGGCTTATTTATGTTTTATATAATAATTTATTTTATATGTTTATCTATCCATTTATTTATTCTGGAGAAGTAAATTTCACCTAATTCTAAATCTACTCTGCCGAAGTGCGTCTCCAATATCGTATTACTTCATATGACTTGGTACTGTGGAACTTTGGACCAAAGAAAACGACTGAGATTCGGCATCGTAGGCAAGAGATGAAGAAACCTCTCTCTCTCTCTCTCTCTCTCTCTCTCTCTCTCTCTCTCTCTCTCTCTCTCTCTCTCTCTCTCTCTCTCTCTCTCTCTCTCTCTCTCTCTCTCTCTCTCTCTCTCTCTCTCTCATGAAACCTATGTGAGGCCACAACTTGAATATGCAGCCCCCTTTTGGAATCCACACTTGAAAAAGCACATAGCTAAGCTTGAAAAAGTTCAAAGACATGCCACGAAACTGGTGCCAGAAATACGCAATCTCAGTTATGATGAGAGGCTGAGGGAATTAGACTTACCATCACTCGAAGCTACAAGATTAAGGGGAGATATGGTGACAGTCTTTAAATTCCTTCATGGTTATGACAGAGTGGATAGGGATCGATATTTTGATATGGCTGGCTCTAGAACTAGAGGTCATAGTTTGAAGCTTCGTAAGAAAACTTCTTTGCAGGATGTAAGGAAATACTTTTTCAGTGCAAGAGTAGTTGATAATTGGAATTGGCTAAGCGAGGAGGTAGTTAATGCTATCTCAATCCATAGTTTTAAGGACAGTTATGATAAGTATCACTAAGTATAAAATGGAACCGATGAGGAGACGGGAAGATACGAGCTTTGGGCTCTCTCTCGTAAACACAATTAGGTAATCACAATTAGGTAAACACACACACACACACACACACACACACACACACACACACACACACACACACACACACACATGAATTCAGCAATCCTTGAATATAGTTTTTTTTTAATAAAACCTACGCCTCCTCGTATAAAGGGTGTCATTTGTTGTTGTTAATGCTTGCCGCTTTATGTCACTAGAAATTCCTATTTGCAAGGGGATGTCAATAAACAGATTGGATCTAGGGGATTAAGGCTGGATGTCCTTTCTGACGCCCAGCGGTGGCCATGAGCATGAAGTTAAAGATATTGCTTCGAGTACTGTTACAAGGTTTCCATTTCACTGCTGTTGTGAACGGATTCAAAATGTGGCTCAGTGCACTGGGTATAAGCAGTTAGTCAATATTTCTAACAGAATATTCCACACTCAAAAGCCTAAAAAACGAAAATAAGTAATACAAAATAACCTACAATGAACAAATATGCAGTAGCCAGCAAAGCAGGGTATAAAAAAAGACAAAAATTCACCATTATTTTCCCGCCACTATCTGTCATGAAATAAAACTTCCATTTCCAATACTGCCACCGCCGACAACATGCAAAATCCTAAATCCAGTAGTCCATAAAGAGAGAGAGAGAGAGGAGAGAGAGAGAGAGAGAGAGAGAGAGAGAGAGAGAGAGAGAGAGAGAGAGAGAGAGAGAGAGAGAGAGAGAGAGAGAGAGAGAGAGAGAGAGGAGAATATTCTCTAGGTCCTCTGTACTTTGACTATTATTTCTGTCTGTCGTTTTCCTTTGTGTAACATTACTTCATCTCTGCCTTGTCCTTAACTTTTTCTTTTTCTTCGTCTTGGTGTTTTCTCGTGCCCGGGCCTTTTCTGATGAGGGTAGTTTTTGCCTGTCCCGGTGTCACAGTCATAAAAAAAATATGTTTAGGTGTGTGCATAAGTGCGCATATTTTACAGGTTCGATGCTGTTTTAGCGCTGATATGCGATACCTGTCTGTGTCCACCTCCATTCGAATGGGGATTAACAGTGACACATACAACGGCAAACAACAACAACATCGACAACAACAATAACAACAACAACAATGCACATACAAACCACAGAAAAAAATAACAGTAGCTATAGTAATTTAAAACGCTTTTAGACTATTTGCAATTTACTGACAAGATAAATTTGAGTGGTGCCTTCAGTAATATACTATATCTCGCTTTTTATTAAGATAAAACTATTAAAAAGACTAAAATTTCTCTCGACCCAAATGTCAAATTGATTACAAAACTGCAGATGACACAAAATCACTGACCAAAATTGACTGTCCTAACTATCTATATATCAGTCTATACATAAGCCATAATCCCCCTTATCTGGGGCGTGGATGAATCAAAGCAAAAGCAAAGGAGGAATTTCAGAGTCCCATTTCTCCTCCCTATTTAGTCGACATTTACGACACATAGGAGAACACGGAGGAGATGTTATTACCCACTCCCCATTCCGGATATGCATTTGCTATTTCTTTTACAATTTTTCACCATCTACAAATATGAAACATAATTCTGCCCCTGGCGGAAATCGATTCAAGGACACAACTTAAGTGTACCATGACGCTACCAACTGTACCGCCGAATATAGATGAGAAAAATCTCTCAGCTAACTTCTGCAGCTAAGGAAATAAATACACCCAACAGAATAATTATGTTCAAGTTCAAAAGCAGATACCTGCTTCAGTTTCGATCTCTTGTTCTCGTCCTTACAAATAAGACTGAATTTACGGTGAAACAGTAATGTTGTGCATCAACATGGGGCTTCTAACAGAACCGTTTCCAATGCAGCTCGAGACTACAGAAACACTGTAGAACTAGATTCGCACTCACATTATTCACCAAGCAACAGCTCAGCTTTGCAGCTCGTCATTCGTCCTGCTTCAAGAATACCTTCCACTGCTGTCTGCCCGCAAACATCTTTCATCATTTTCAATCTGTTGTTGTAGTGATGCACCTCTTTTCCTCATGGGCAGTTTCAGATATTTCATTCATATCTTTTTGGGTCTTCCTACTAGCTTGTTGTCATTTTTCTCCTCCATTCTCTTCATATGTCCATAACGGCGCAGTTACCCCCTCTCAACAAACTTTAAGGCGTCTTCTAATTCTGCTCTCTCCTACTATTTCCGTTTCTCAATTAATCCAATCATGTGAGCACTCTCACATGCAAACTGCAAGAGACCGCAGCCTTTTCATTCTGAGCGCTTTGCTGCTGAGCACTCTACTTTAATCATGATGTAAGCTGCCTCTGTCCCTCCCCGTTTGCATGGGGATTAATAGTGACACAGAGACGGAAAAAATTGATAAGTTTTTGCTAGTACATATAGGATGTGAATAACGTATTAATTTTTTTTACATACATATATATGAGCCGTACTCTCCCTTATGAGGGGGGGGGTGAGTCAGAGCAATTTTTTTTTACCTATCCGAATAAATAAGCACTAGCGATACTATTATAGATATAAAAAGAAAGAGAAAAAATTAAATATGAGCAAAAGAAAGAGACGGTCCAGTTTCTGGATCGTTTCAGTTCATGCTACATCTTCTTGGAGTTTGAGGTTAATAATCGTGACACATGTCTTATTATCCCTTTACATCTGACATGTCACAATAGTCCCATCTCTGTTTCTCTTTATATTTTCTTCGTACCCAGGCTCGATGAGGGTAGATTTATTGTGTGTTTTTTTTTTTTGCCTCTCCTGGTGTCATAATTATAAAAAAAAATGTGTGCACATGTATGTGAATGTGCATATATATATATATATATATATATATATATTATATATATATATATATATATATATATATATAATATATATAAACTATTTTTTCCCCAGAAAAATATATCTGCTTACATTGTAAATATTGAAACCCTACAAAAACAACAACAGACGCACTCACGCTCTGACTGTCGTTGCCTAGAATGAATCATTACCTGTGATTATCACTCAAGCTAAAATATGAATAAAAATACACGCTGTTAATCACAGCATAGCAGACGCTGATGCTGAAAACTAGGTGTATCCAAGGATCTTTTAATAATGCATTAAGTTTCTCAGTTACTTAATGAATACAGTGGGTAGTATTTTATCAATTTCCTTCTAGAAATTTATTGATAGCTCTCTCTCTCTCTCTCTCTCTCTCTCTCTCTCTCTCTCTCTCTCTCTCTCTCTCTCTCTCTCTCTTTCGAAAAATATAGCAATTCCTTTCCTAAGAACTTTGGGCCCCTGGGCTGTATATTAAATAAATATACAACAGAACGTTAAGGAATTTACGAGAGAGAGAGAGAGAGAGAGAGAGAGAGAGAGAGAGAGAGAGAGAGAGAGAGAGAGAGAGAGAGAGAGAGAGAGAGAGAGAGAGAGAGAGAAACTTTCCGGCAAGTGTACCCAATTTCCCACGCCGTTAAGAGGACTTTCCATTCCGAAAGAGTACTTTCCTTGTTAATTTTGCCTTTTTGGTCTCTATGTCACTTAAGCCTCATAGAGAGCTCATATGGTTTCTAGTGTGCTCAAACACAATTAACTATATTCGAGCCAGGGAACTATGATATTACCCTTTATGACGAGGCAATCGGTATATATTATTTCTAAATGAACAGTAAAACAAGGCAGTCTCTCTCTCTCTCTCTCTCTCTCTCTCTCTCTCTCTCTCTCTCTCTCTCTCTCTCTCTCTCCCCTCTCTCTCTCTCTCTCTCTCTCTCTCTCTCTGAATCTGAAGATAAATAGTACCACTTCATAGTTTATTTGATTAAAAATGACCCGTGAAGATCAACTAGATAAATTAATCACACAGATAAGGTAAATATAAAAAAAAATATAAAGATTACTTCAGTTTCAGTGGACTAGTTACCTATGGGCAATTTCGTTCAAGTTGAACAACATTTACCTTTAATAAAAAGCATTCCATTTTTGTCCACGCCCGAGTTTGTTGTACTCGATTTCGCAAATGGCTTGCAGCGTTAACTGATGTAATTAGCACACCTGCTGATTTGGCTGATACTCAGGGTACGGCCACACTAACGGCGATTTTCTAGGAGGGATTTAACCGTACCTGGTGTACCCCGGGACATGTGTGGGTAATGGTTGGGAATCTTTACATCTATAAAACTAATTTTTCAATAACGCATGATTTTCAGATATTCTTATATGCAAAACACTGGGGACACACCAAATAATATTTCTAAAATAGAACACTGAGCTGAAATCGCCCTTTTCTCATATATTATAGAATTCATTGCGGGAGGAGATAATGAAATAATAGAAACGATTTTAACCGCAGTGAAAAACATGAAAGGGCTTGTTACCCGCTCTCATGCCCGGATGAGCGACCTCCGAGTGGCCGACTCAGCAGTACGAGAGAGAGAGAGAGAGAGAGAGAGAGAGAGAGAGAGAGAGAGAGAGAGAGAGAGAGAGAGAGAGAGAGAGAGAGAGAGAGAGAGAGAGAGAGCAAACAAACAAACATTTTCATTTGACAATGGCCATTCATTTACAAAACTAAGAGTACACTTATAAGCAAACATGTAACTGAACTAATTAGAGGGTAATACATACACTTTCAGTGAACAGAAATATAGCAACAGATGTGTATACAATTTATAATACCAATAATCATAATAAAAATGGTAACAATAATGTTAATAATAAAGTAGTAATAATAACACTCGAAACAGGATAGCTATTATCTGCATTATCACCATATTTATATTCCTTAAGGGCGGTTTACACTGTCAGACGGTTCGTCGAACGCGGTTCGACAGACAAGTGTTTGAAGTAATGCTCGAACGTGTGAACGGGGTATTTGGTTGTCGAACACGTTTGTCGAACGTGTTCGACAACCAAATACCCCGTTCACACGTTCGAACATCACTTCAAACACTTGTCTGTCGAACCGCGTTCGACGAACCGTTTGACCGTGTAAACCCCCCTTTAGAGTGATAATAATTAGTTCTTAGAGATCAATGAAGGTGATATCAATTTACATATAGAATGGTTAGTGTTTAGGGAAATTGCATTAAATTATTAAGTTTGATTAGTGTGTGAGCAGAAACTATTTGTCCAAAAGAAAACTATATAGTTTGACTTTGAAACCTGCGAAGGAGGATAAATTTTTAAGACGTTCTGGAATATTGTTCCAGAGTGTTGGCCCTCTAATAGTAATCATCTTTGAACCTGCATCTGTGTTTGTTCTCTCAATAAAGAGCTCACTACTCTATCTTGTGCTGGTTTGCCTTATATCCCTGATTGTTTTGAGATTAAATAGCCAGTTAGGATAATGATGGTTTCAAAATTTTGTAAAAAAAAAAATGTAAATAGCATAGGCGATTTTGTTTTCTGGCCGCAGAGCTGGTGTGATGTGGTCATATTTTCTTATTCCTCCCAGAGCAGCTCGAGCTGCAAACTTAATAAGCTTCTTTATTCTATTTATCAGTCTTAATGGTAGCTCCCCATACAACTGTGCAACAATTAATGTAACTTAGGCTAGAGATTCAGCAATCATTATTCGAGTGGTAGTCTCAAACTTGTCTTTCATATGTGATAAGTACATTAGTGTTACTGTTATCTTTTTGCATACTTTATCTATATGGGAATCAACGCCATGTAGTTATCAAATTGAATTCCTAGATTTTTTACAGTTTTGCTAGGTGTGATGATACTGACAAAAATTAATTGTTGTTTTTTTCAGGAAGTTACAAAATATGGTACCTTGAACTAATAAACATGCATTGTGTTTTACTTTCGTTAATTAACAGCCCAATTTCTTGAAAAGAGGTTTTAATTTTTGAGAGTGTTTTCTGCTCTTTAGGTTAACTCTGGGAGACTGTACAACAAAACAGTCGGAAATGAAATAAGATAGATAATTTACGTAAATGGAGAAGAGAATAGGACCAAGGACTGATCCCTGGGGAAAACCAAATGATATATTTTTTGGAGTAGAGATAATGCTGTAAGACGGATAGACTGTATGCGATTAGATAGATACTCTAAACTAGGCCGGGTCAGTATTTAAATTTGTACATTTACTAATAAGAATTACATAGTTTACACTATCAAAGGCTTTTGAACAGCCTAATAATACAAGCAGAGATATTTTTTTTATCTATATTATTGTAAAGTTTAGTAGTAACTTTGAGCAGTGCAGTTCCTGTTTTCAAACTGAAACCATGCTGGTTAATAGCTAATAGTCTGTTTGTCTCTAGATATGACATTAGTTGGCATGCAAATATCTTTTCTAATATTTTCGAGAAAATGGGTCGCAGGGAAATGGGGCAATAGTTTGTCACATCTTCTGTCTCCCCCTTTTTTATGAAGAGTTATTGCATGTGATTTTTTCCAAGAATCAGGAAACCTTCTAGTAACAATGGCGGTGTTTACAATAATTAAAATATAAGCTACAATATTAGGTAAGGCATCTTTGATGAACTGAAAGGGTATACCATCTGGACCATAAGAGCCAGAGTTTCTTAGGCTCTTTATGGTAAGAATTATGGTAGCACAATCGACAGGATTTATCTTGAAGTAATCTCTGATGTTTACATTTTAATAATTGCCATTTAAGTAATTACTCATGTTCGCTGAGTTGATGTTTTCTTGCGCTTTCTCATATGTATTTTCGCCAGCGTTAGCAAAGTAGTTATTCAAGTTTCCACTTTGTCTTTCAACAGTTTGTGCTTATATATATATATTATATATATATATATATATATATATATATATATATATATATATATATATATATATATATATATATATATATGATTGTGAGAGAACGAATGCTTTTAATATTCTTTTCCAAGGCTGCAAACCGAAATACTGCATGTACGTCCGAAATCCAAATTGGCACAATGACACTGTGATAAAGCCAGACTGGAGCTTCCAGCTGCCTGTTCGAGGCCAAATGCAATCAATAGGACGCGACTGATGGCCTAAAACAGAACCCCAGAGAAAGCCCAGGGAAGAATGAAAATATAAGAAAGAGAATGAAGAGAAGCAAACCACAAGTACAAATACACAAGCACACACACACACACACACACACACACACACACACACACACACACACACACACACACACACACACACACACACACACACACACACACATATACATGTAGAGGAGCAACCCCATACGAACGAAGACACTCACAAAAACACGCATACAAAATGATGAGGAGCAACCCCACACGCACAAATACACACAGATCCACACACAGAATGAGAGAGAGAGAGAGAGAGAGAGAGAGAGAGAGAGAGAGAGAGAGAGAGAGAGAGAGAGAGAGAGAGAGAGAGAGAGAGAGAGAGAGAGATCTAATCTTCAAGGAAGGAGCGGAAAAGGAAGGGCCGAGGAGAAATAAAAAATAATATTGTAAAAGAAAATGAAATTTAGTGGACTGAGAAAGAAAGAAAGAAGGACAGAGAGAGAGAGAGAGAGAGAGAGAGAGAGAGAGAGAGAGAGAGAGAGAGAGAGAGAGGAGAGAGAGAGAGAGAGAGAGAGAGAGAGAGAGAGAGAGAGAGAGAGAGAGAGAGAGAGAGAGAGAGAGAATTGGAAACAGACTCCAATAGAAGCCTTGTGGTAGATGAAATAGATTGCAGCTATGATGGAGGGAAAAAACTAACATTTTTCTTTATAAAAGTTAAATAGATCAAATGAGGTGGATGGTCATTTTGTGACTATTTTTTATACACATACACAAAGGCCACAAACTCCGTTGTAGGAGGTGACTAAGCCCAAGCACTTACATTCACCAAAAGGAAATACACTTCGATCACTCCCCTTGTCTCCTTGGGGGTGAAGGGCTGCGACAATTTCCCCCACAACTTTGCTTGTTTCACCAACAGGGTAAGTGGGAAAGGGTCTTCTGTTGTGAAACCCGAAGAACCTAAATATACTTACCCTAAGGGAAACTCAAACAGGAAAGGATGGGAGGAGCTTGGATCACCAACAGGGTAAGGGGGAAAGGGTCTTCTGTCGTGAGACACGAAGAACCTTGGATACTTACCCTAAGGCAAACCCAAGCAGGAAAGGATGGTAGGAGCTTAGGTCACCATCAGAATAAGCGGGCAAGGGTCTTCTGCCGCGAAACCCGATGAGCCTTGGATACTTACCCAAAGGGAGAACCAAGCAGGAAAGGACGGGTGGAGCCTTGGTCACCAACAGGGTAAGCGGGCAAGAGTCTTCTGCCGTGAAACCCGAAGATCCTCGGATACTTACCCTACGGGAGGCTCAAGTAGGAGAGGACGTGAGAGGCTTTGGTCACCAACAGGCTAAGCTAGCTAGGGTCTTCTGCCGAAAAACCCGAAGAACCTTAAATACTTACCCTAAGGAAGTCCAGCAGATAAGGGCGGGAGGAGCTAACTGCGACAGAGGTGTTTCAGTTCCTTATTCTACTCTAAAACCTCATTGAAAATTCTACTGGAATAATGACTAAGTACAAGACTTAAAAAACCAAGATATCTAAAATTAAAGATCTGAAAATGCTCCGGAAACGTTGACTACCCAGATGAAAACTTTAAAATAAGTTTTGTTATTTGTTTTCTTCGCAAATGTATTCATTCACATGACTGACGTATATTAACATGACTGATGTGCCTGCATAAGAAAGAAAACAGGACAACGAAATGAAAATTTAACCTTGTTGCAATGTATCTATGGCTCCTAATGAATGAGACTGTATCAGTGCCCCTGTATGAAAATAAAGAATTGCATGAGTGAACTATTGCCTTTAGGGAAACAAAAAAGTATCGTCAGGGGCATCCGGGCACCACTAACTCGCCATAAGGAGAGTTTCCATGTATAAAACATGGTTCCACGACGTTGCAGGAATCTACGCGTGAAGGGATCCAAAGGTCAGCATTGTATGTCTGACTCAGCATATGCAGAAATTGCATAATGACATTCCTTCCCCCCCCCCACACACACACCCCATCCAAATTCTCATTTCGGTCACACACTACTTAAGCTTTAACCATTTGGGGCTTGCAGTATTTGTCGTTCCAGTAACAGAGAGGAGAAAAAGACAGTTACATAATTATATGTGTTTAAATGTGATTATACAAGTACATATACTGTGTGTGTGTGTGTGTGTGTATAAATATATATATATATATATATATATATATATATATATATATATATATATATATATATATATATATATATATATATATACATATATATATACACACACAAACACACACACACACACATACATATATATATATATATATATATATATATATATATATATATATATATATATATATATATATATATATATATATGGAGAGTGCTGTGACTTGTCAAATGGGAAAGGATAATAAGAGATGTGCAACGAATATACGGTGTTGATGTAGACACAGAATATATATATATATATATATATATATATATATATATATATATATATATATATATATATATATATATATATATATATATATATATAAATATATATATATATATATATATATATATATATATATATAATATATATATATATATATATATATATATATAATATATATATATATATATATATATATATATATATATATATATATATATATATATATATATATATATATATATATATATATATATATATAATATATATATATATATATATATATATATATATATATATATATATATATATATATATATATATATATATATATATATATATATATATATATATATATATATATATATATATATATATATATATATATATATATATATATATATATATATATATATATATATATATATATATATATATATATATATATATATATATATATATATATATATATATATATATATATATATATATATATATATATATATATATATATATATATATGCCATTATTTTAACCATATTCATAATAAAGCATCTTGGAGCGCAGAAATGCTAACGCTTTTCATATACTAGCTTTACTCTGTTCAAATTCTCTTAGGAGAATGTCCTCCGAATACCCTTCCTTCCCTCTCATGGTTATAAGTGACATTATTCGTAAATCTTAGATAAATCATCCATTATGTCAACTTCAAATCCCAACAAAGCTCATCTTAATAGTCTCCTGATGTGCCATTTTATGTCAGGGTGAATCCCCTGTCGAATGGGGGTGGACAGACATGTTGAAGCTGGGGGATGGTCCCTATGTAGTCGAGGAAGTTCAAGAGTGGCAAAGAAATCGCGAATTAAGGTACAGCGTCAAAGAGGTTGTACTTGTAAGTATAGCTATCTCGATGTATGCTACAAAAATGACCTCTATATCATTTATGATTATTACCGTTGTAGTAGTAGTTGTTGTTGTTGCTGGTGCCGCTACTGCTATTGCTCTTTCTGCTGCTGCTGCTGCTATATTATTATTATTATTATTATTAATTATTATTATTATTATTATTATTATTATTATTATTATTATTATTATTATTCAAAGAAGTATAATCTTACTTTTCATAAATATATTTTTCTCTCCCTTTCCCATATAAGGAACAGAGGACTAAATAATTCCCTCTTTAGAGTTTTGTACATGAGAAGGCACTTCACGTTACTGCTCTTGACGCGGGAGAGAGAATATGACTTCCATTTTCCATCTGAAGCTTCTGCTCTCTCCTATATCAAAATATCAGCATATTCAGTCTCTCTTATCTGTCTATCTACGAAATCAATAATCCCCCATGTAAGGGGGCGGCTGAGTCAAAGCATAAACTTTTAGGGAGGAAAATACAAAAGGGGTAATTCTAAGTCCCCGGGATCCGACCCATTTAGTCAACTTTTAGGACATGCTGGCGAGTAGGGAGGAAGTATTTCCCCCCCCCCATAGAATTTATTTCTGTTTTATGTCACAATGAGTCCCCATTTGAAAGGGGGTGGACGCAAACAGGATGGAAAAAGGAGATTAGGGCTGGATGCCTTCTTTCCTATTACCTCGTGGCAGGACCGAACCCGCGATAGTTAGGCTTGTCACTTCCAGACTTGCGAGCTCTTCTGCTACCTACCGAGGTCCCCAAGTCCCATTCAGTAAGATATTTGCCTAATTATCTGGTAATTTAAATATTTAATCGTAGATTTTTCATTGTTTTTTGTTTATATATATTTACTTATTCATTTATAAATGTTATTTATCTATTTATTTACTAATTCACGTATGTACTCTTGATACTTCTGTACTTATATATATATATATATATATATATATATATATATATATATATATATATATATATATATATATATATATATATATATATATATATATAACGCGTTTTCTTATTACTTCCGAATTATGAAAATGTTTTTCTGTTCTTTATGAGTGTCACACCGCGGTAGGCAAGAAAATTTCCCTCATCAATAAAGGCCAGGACACGATGAAAACATTAAGACGTAGAAAAAGAATAAGGTTTAGGACAAGGCAGAGATGAGGTAATGATAAGCAATAGGAAAAACAGGCTGAAGAAATAGTCAAAGTACTGAAGACCTTGAGAAATGGCGGGATTAGGCCCTGAAATGACGATAGAATCGTTTTTTGAAGTAAGATAAGTTATAAATATTGGGAAAGACAGAAGGAGAAAGAGAGCTCCAGAGTCTGGCGGTGGATGGGAAGAAGCAGTCGCTGCCCCGACCAAACCACGTGCTACAAATCTTCACACAGTACTTGTGAGATAAGGACGTTTGGAAAGAATTACGCGGCCTAAGTAGTGGGGGAGGAATGCAACTTACCAACTCATAATAGCAGCGATGGAAGTAGTAGCGATAAAAAAAAAAGACAGGGATGACACCTTACGGCAAAGAGAAAGAGAATCCAGGTTGAAAGTAAGAGAAGGGCCAAAATGTCTCTGACTGCCTTAGATTCAAGCCTATCAGGGAGATAAGTATATGAGGAAGCACCCCAGATATGCGAACAGTATTCTGAGCAGGGACAGATAAGACCTTTATAGATTTTAAGTAACTGTAATGAGGAAAAGAAATGACGAAAACGAAACAAAACCCCCAATTCTTGGATGCAGATTTAGATATTTGGATTATGTGATTCCTCCAAGACATGTTAGAGGCTATCTGGATTCCTAATATGTTAATACAATTAAAATGGTAAATTTCGTTAGCTTTGAAGACAACAGTGATATCAGGAGGAGAAAGAGATAGAGAGATAGCCAAAAAACTTTGTCTTGGAGGAACTAAATTTTGGGTGCCCCACTCAGATACCCTCTGCAAATCGGAGTTGTGAGTAGAAGAAAGAGTGATATGAGACTGATTAGGAGTAGCAGATAAAGGTTTTGTGATGAAAAGGAAGAGGAAAAATGAAAGGTAGAATCGTTGGAAAAGGCGTGAAGACGAGACAAGGATGGGGACTGAAGAAAATCGTAGGAGAAGGAACAAAGTAGGTGAAAGTACAGAGCCCTATGGAACACCACTGGTAACAGGGAATGGGTGAGATGTTGCACCATCAACAACCGCAGATATAAAATGGTTAGAAAGAAAACTGGAAGTCAGAGAACAGAGAGAAGGGGTAAAGCCACAAGCAGGGAGTTTGGCCAACAGAGCCTTGTGCCAGACTCTGTCAAGAGCCTTAGAGATATCAAGGGCGACGACAAATGATTCCTCATAATTCCTCAGAGAAGATGACTATACATGAGTGAGATAGGACCAGAGGTCACCAGTGAATATTGCCCTGCAAAATCATCACTGGTAATCGGAGATAAGCGATTTACATTCAAGATGTTTCAAGAAGTGAGAATTGAGCAGTTTCGAAAACTCTAGCGATAGGGTAATAGGTCGGTAGATTGAAGGAACAGAGCAGTCACCCTTCTTAGGAACAGGTTGTGCTAGAGCATTCTTCCATGTTGAAGGATAAATGCTGGTTGAGAGAATGAGGTGAAAAAGACGGCAAAACACGGGAGCCACTTCATCTGCAAACTTCTTAACGAAACTTGCAGGGATACTATCGGGTCCAGATACCTTGTTCTACTTTAGTGAGCAAAAGACCTTATAACTTTGCGTGAAGAAAGGAAAGGGGAGGGCATAGGGTTAGAGAGGTGTAAAGAATGAGGGACAGGTACGCTGGTACCGCTTAATGGGAGAGTTGGCAGAAAAATGAGAGCCAAAGAGAGTAGCTTTGTCAAGGGGAGAGCAAACTATAGAACCGTCAGGACAAATGAGAGGGGGAAAAATTCAGTTACAGAGGATTTTGGAGAGGTTTGTGGCTAAGGACCAGAAACATTTATCAGTGGGTGAAGAGTTAAGGTCATCAATTTTCCTTCGTATAAAGGAAGCTTTAGACCTTCGAATCTGAGCACTATAGCAATTCCTAACTGTAACAAAAGCAGAGCGAACTATTCAGAAGGAAAGGCTTGATACGATTGGTGTGCCTGATCCCTGGCCTGATTAACCATGAAGCAGGCACAGTTAAAGCAAGGATTAGGGGGAAAAAAGTTTTCATGGTGTAGGGAATGAACGCTTACATTCCCGAGGTCATGATCTCAGCAACTTTTAGGGCTCCCTAATGAGAGTTGAGGGACCGAAAGCAGTAGTCATCCTACACGTAGTTTGCAGGATTAGAATTAAGAAATAGGGCAAGGGTGTTGGTTGCATGTTCGTTTCGACTGGGAGCATGAGTAGGATGCTTGATAATCTGATCCAGATTATAAGTAGTAGAGAGAGAAAAGGCCTCACTTCCTCCTATATCAGTGAGAGAAGAATTAAGCCACTCACTGTGGTGTACACTGAAGTTCCCATTATAGAAAACTTCAGCAGCATGTGGGTGAGAAGATAACAAGGACACATAGAAAGACACAAAGTCAATGGATTTGAAAAGAAGTAGCAGAAATAAAGGAATAAAGTGGTAGTGGAGAGATATATTTTCAGCCAGGGAACATCAAAGTCAGGAGATTCATGGTTCATGAGCCTTGCAATAGGAGTGTTGGTGTTGCGGAGGGTACAGACCCCACCTTTGGAACGGACACGAGAATACAGGTTATAGTGAGAGATTTGAAATGGGTGAGTGGAACCATGGCTACACAGCTGGGTTTCAGAGAGAAGGATGAGGTTAGGGAGGGATGTACCCAAGTGCTGTTCCACTGACGAAATATTAGAGTTCAGACCTCGAATGTTTGAAAAGTAAAGAGTGAAAGAAGTAGATCTATCAGGAGGTGCAAGGTTAAGAGCAGAACCATTACTACCACCAAGTGTGTGTGCCCTCATGCCAAAATTGGAATCAACAAGATCCCCGAAAAGTGTTGGCACCCCTCTATGCTGGGTACTGGGGGCCATAAGCTGTGGATCTTCCATAATTATAGTAAAAATGAGGAAAAAGACAGCAAAAAGAAATAGATGTGGGGAAGGTTGTGACTTGTCAAATATAATAGGCTAGTAAGAGATGGTAACGAATACGCCAGAATATTCGGTGTAGATGTAGGCATAAGGAAAGAGCCGAGCCTGAAGGACGATATAATAATAATAATAATAATAATAATAATAATAATAATAATAATAATAATAATAATAATAATAATAATAATAATAATAATAATAACAGTACTGGTAGTAGTAGTAGTAGTAGGAATAATAACAATAATAATTTATTTTTATGAGTGTGACACCACCGGGACAGGCGAAAACTGCCTTCATCAATAAAGGCCCGGGCACGAGAAAACATCAAGACGAAGTAAGAGAAAAAGGATAAGGAATAGACAGAAATGAGGTAATATTACACAAAGGAAAACGACAGACAGAACAAATAGTCAAAATACAGAGGACCTAATGATATGGAGATAATGCTACTACTACTACTACTACTGTTGCTGCTGCAAATAGTAATAATAATAATAGTCACCGTGGCTCTAGCGGTAGCGTCCGCGACTCTGAGGCGTCAGGTCGAGGGTTCGCGCCTCGTCACGGTCTGAGGTTAGCAAGAGCATGCACTCAGGGTAATGATTACATCTGCCAAAATAAGTTCTTCGCAAAAGGCAACCGTCCTAGCCCTTGGTAGAAAAGGGAGTCCGTGACGTAAAACCGTAACAAACAGACAAACAATAATAATAATAATAATAAAAATAATAATAATAATAATAATAATAATAATGATAGTAATAATAATAATAATAATATTAATTCTACAATTGCATGGTAAAATCCTGCATGTGTGCGTGTAAACAAACACAAAAAATCACCCAAACCCTGTCTCAAAATAAAGACGCACACATACATGCACATATACGCACGCACACACACACATACACGCCGGTCTAAAATATATAGATTGCGAAACATTAGACACAGGTGCAGAGAGCATTTTTCTAAACGCCTCTATTTTACTTTTCTGAATTTAAAGGGAACTGAATATCCCCAAAAACTTTTGAGAGAGAGAGAGAGAGAGAGAGAGAGAGAGAGAGAGAGAGAGAGAGAGAGAGAGAGAGAGAGAGAGAGAGAGAGAGAGAGAGAGAGAGAGAGAGAGAGAGAGAGAGAGAGAGAGAGAGAGAGAGAGAGAGAGAGGAATACATAGATAGATAGACAGACAGATAGTGTGTGTGCAATAAAACAGACAAAAACAAAAGATTAAATGATGTATAATGTTTTGATATTACAGTGAATCTAGTGGTTGTCTTCTACCCAGGAAGTCCTGATTTCAATACTCCAAATTGTACCGTACTGTCACAATTAGTTCCCCATTTGTATAGAGGTGGACACAGACATGGGGGATCAAGGTTGGATGCCCTTCCTAACACCTTCACGGAGGAATCGAAGTCGTGATATTCAGAGTTGTCACCCCCCGACTCGCGCGATATATCACTGAGCTACCGCGGCCCCCGATATCAATATTCCAATGATGTGACATTGAAGTTTCGCCAGAGCTATTTGAAGAAAAAATGGGTAAATATTTACTTGCACACGCCCCAAAGAGTGAAATGAAAATAAATAACATTGAAATACATAAAGCAAATACAAATTCGACGTTTTCAACTATCAAATCATTTATTAACTACGGGTGAACTATCCCAACTAAACCTAATTTATTACTATAATAAATTTCAAGAAATTTTTTCCTACCCGGGGGGGAGTGAAAATAACTATATTTCGAAATGTAAATACCATCTTAAGCCACTAGAAAAATATATTAAATTACCAACTCGTGTGTTAACTTGGGGTGAACTAACCCATCCCAACTATAATCGAACAATATCATAAATATCAAGCTATTTTGTAGTAAATGGCGGCGAGGAAGTAAGCATTTAACAATTTATTAAAGGAAAGGATATTTGGCCTCCTTCCAAATCAGATGGATAAGTGAATACGGCTTAGTAGATGTGAGGTCTCAGAGGAACAGTTTCTTCACTTCACGGATTTCGGTATGAACAAAAATCTACATGTCGTGGCTCTTAGGAGGAGAATATAAAACAATCAAGATTCGAGCGGTTTTTCGCTCACTTATTACCGCTAAAAGCAAAGCCTATATATATACTATTCATAGTGACTGCTGCCTCCGTGTGCCATTGTGTATTGATTATCTCTTCCAGATTCATATGGGGTCGCTGTCTCTTACTAACCTCTCTGGAGACGCGTGACTGGTTTGGGATGAATATTTTAGCTGCATGTCCCTATTGATACCAATACTTTCCATTTATTCGGGCTTGTGACCAGCAATGAGTTGATTTGACTTATTCCGCAAGTAGCTATAGGTTAAATGTGTATTTCATTTTTATTTGATAATTTAATAAGAAATCAAAGAGATGTCTATGGATGATCTACTACAAATTCGTCTCAATTATCGTACTTAACTTCGCATAAGTTTGTAAGTTATTTCTCTTTGAATATTTAATCGGAACAGCGGTAGCGCAATGGATAGAGCACTCGACTCGAGAAGTACCAAACCGCGTACAATCCACTGCGGGGCGCTAGGAAGGGTATCCAGTCTCGAATCTCAAGTTATAACCGGTCTATGTCCACCTTCATTCGAATGGGAATTAAAAGTGACACTAAAATAGCAAACAACAATAACATACAGCTTATTTTATCTGTAAAGAATCAACATGACGGTCTCAGCAGTATTTCCCCACTGCTACCCTGTTACATTCCTTTGAGCAGCTTAGGCCGCGCGTATGAACAGACCAAGCATCGTGTCCTGCACATACCCGAAGAAGAAGAAGAAGAAGAAGAAGAAGAAGAAGAAGAAGAAGAAGAAGAAGAATCAATATTTTTAAAGCAATAAGTGACCAGAGCTTTCCTCAGTAAAGCCTAAAAGCATCCCTTTTTGAAGTCAATACATCTCTCTCTCTCTCTCTTGGTACATGGATGGCCTGCTGACTCTAAAGCCTTTCGTCTTCAGCAAGCGAGGAGAGGAGGCCTTTTAAGATATGGAGATGAGATGGGTTTCCAGACAATCGCCCACACCATGAAGAGGGAAGAAGAATATCAAAGGAGAATTTTCACACCTGTCTCTCAAAGAGGATGAAAGAATAACGGAAAAGGGGCGTGAAATAAAAGTGGGAACTGCAGAGAAGGAAAGAAGAGGAAACTAAATGAAAAAAAAAAAAAAAACATTCATCGAAGAGAGGAGCGAAACGAAAAGCAAGTAAACGGAATACTTCGAAAACTTAGTGGCAAAAACCTAATTGAGGGTAAATAAATGTTTCTAATGAGAGAATAGCGGAAACGGGGCGTTGAAGAGAAGTGGGGAATGCAATGAAGGAAAGACAAGGAAACTAAATGAAAAAAAAGATACTTCGAGCAAGCGAGGAGCGAGAGGAAAAGCAAGTAAATAAAAAATTATGGTAACTTAGCAGAAAAGACATAATTAAGGGTAAATAAATGATGTTTCTCAGTACCAATACGATATGAATTAAGATCACTGACATGTACAAATGGGTGAAACTAAAGAAACAATGGCTATGATGAAAAAGACTGAAACATATGTAAAATGCATTAACATTATATTTCTCAACTAAGCGTAAACTTCTGTTTTATGTCACAATTAGTCCCCGTGTGAATAAGGGTGGACACAGACAAAGTGGAGAGATAAGCTTGCATTGAAATAGATTCAAAACGAAAAAGCATAATTTGCATAAAACATAATCTTTATGGCAATATATAGCATGCATACGATAAGACGAATATTTTTACGCATAATGCATATGTACATACATACATACATATACCTTGGCTGTTTCCCCCTTAAATTGGGGGGTAGCCGACATCAAAAAAGGAAAACAGTTTAGGGAGAAGTTATTCTCCCTTTCTTCTTTGACGTCTCACAGGAGGTTGGTACAAGGGGGGGGGATTCCTAGCCCCCCCGCCCCGTCCACTTTTAGTCGCCTTTTACGACACGCAGGGAATACGGTGAGGCTATTCTTTGATATTGTGCCCGCCCCACAGGGCACATGTAAACTACATAAAAATAATAGAGAAAGGGAAAAGAAAAAAAAAACATCATAAACGAGTATTCGTATACTTAAATTATCAGCAATAATAACTTGACCTTTCAAGATCATACAAAAAGGTACAATAAAATGACGAAAATATTAATAGATGCCAGTAACAAGTTTTATTCAAATAAGAAAAATAATTATTTGAGATATGCAAGTTCCATACACATGCCACGTTTTCCATATACCTTTTTCAAGAATATAAAATTCTGATACTACTACTACTACTACTACTACTGCTACTACTACTACTACTACTATTACTACTGCTACTACTACTTATAATAATAATAATAATAATAATAATAATAATAATAATAATAATAATAATAATAATAATAATAATAATAATAATAATAATAATGATAATAATAATAATAATTAGTGGCGAGAACAAAATAGGTCCAAACTTCGAATATTAAAAGCAGTGAAGTTGCTCTACTTATTGCTGGATATCATATACTAAGCAAGACTCAATTAATATTCAGTGTATTCTCTGTATTGTCTGAAATATCTAGTTGTCATAAGATTCCATTTCTATTTAACACTATAGCCTTCACTGTAGTAGTCACCGTGGCTCAAACGGTAGCGTCCGCGACTCTGAGGCGTCAGGTCGAGGGTTCGCGCCCCGTCACGGTCTGAGGTTAGCAAGGGCATGCACTCAGGGTAAAGACTACATCTGCCAAAACAAGTCCTTAGCAAGAGGGCAACCGTCCTAGCCCTTGGTTGAAAAGGGAATCCGTTACGTAAAACCAGAACAACAACAACAACAACAACAACTACAAACTATAGCCTTCACTGTCGACTACAAAATTAATGCCGAGTCGTCTAAGTGAGGTGTAAATTCACTTCCAAATCCTACAATACTCGTGAACTTAGATTATATTGACCCCATTTATGAGGACAATGACAAACATTGATTTAAAGGCTTATATGATGAGCGTAATTCTATTTTTACTAGATGAAGAGTTTGCCTGAAGACCATTAAGGTGAACATAATTCTATTCTTACAAGATCAAGAGTTTTCATGAAGACCAAAACGGATAAATAAAGGATGAACGTCATTCCATTTCTACTCGATCAGGAATTTGCAGGAAGATCAAAATGTATAAGCAAAGGATAAACGTTATTCTATTTCTAACAGATAAAGAGTTTGCAGGAAAACTAAAACAAATAAGTAAAGAATGGGCGTAAATCTTAATACACCTGATCAAGAGTTTGTGTGACAATCATGACAAATAGGTAAAGGATGAACGTAATTCTATTTCTACCTGATCAAGAGTTTCCTTGGAAAACAAAATGGAAAAATAAAGGTGACTGTAATGCTATTTCTATTAAATCAGGAGTTTTCTTCAAGACCGAAACGGATAAATAAAGGCTGAACGCAGTTCTATTCCTACCTGTTCAAGAGTTTCCTCATCTGACCAAGAGCTTCCTTATGCTGGCGTCACACATAGCCAAAATTCCCGACCCGACTCTTAAAACCATCTAAAGACGGAATCCTCTCGGCAGCAATGACGTCATTACGATAATCGGGTGTAATTTTTCGTCCGCGTACGACGGAATCCTAACGGTCCTACGTAGGTTAAAAAAATCGAGGGGGTCCTGAACCGTCGTGGAGGGCCTACGATAATTGGCTGCTGCACCCAATAATCTCCGTGATTCGGAAGACCAAATCAGTCGTAGAAGACTGCGTACGACGGGTAAGATCGATCTTCTTGATAGTACGTGGGCGTAGGAGAAGGTGTACGCCCGCGTACGATCCAGAGGATCGATCCTACCCGGCATACGCAGTCCTCCGGGTCTGGAACCGTTAAAAATTTAAAAATTCGCTTATACGTCTGGCAGCGCAGTACGAAAAGACAGCGCGCACATGCGTGGTCTCATTTCTGACAACCCAGTCCTGGGCGTTCAGTTTTTCTGCTCCACTTGCCGCAATTCTTATTGTTTTAACATGATATTAGTGCATTTCTTATTGTTTACCATGATATTAGTGCATTTATTTTTTCCCTCATATCAAAATATGAATTAATCAAATCCATAAATGTGTCAAACAAAATATATGAAATATATTAACATACATGGCCAACATATATTTACTTATATATATAAGTAGCTGAAGTGCCAAATATATAAATCAGGATTATACTTTCACAAATATCCCATATATATATATATATATATATATATATATATATATATATATATATATATATATATATATATATATATATATATATATATATATATATATATATATATATATATATATATATATATATATATATATATATATATATAAATATATATATATATATATATATATATATATATATATATATATATATATATATATATATATATATATATATATATATATATATATATATATATATATATATATATATATATATTTTCCATTTAGTTATTGTTCACTAGGATCAATTCTAACATAATTATATAAATGGAAAAGTAAGGGCAAATATAACTATACCAAATTACTTTTTATTTGCGTTTACCAGTAAATACAACTTACATTTGAAGGATTCTGTGAATGACAAAGATGAAACATTATTACATTATTAAATGTAAAATATTAAACTTAATATCTTCTCAGTATAAAATAATGAAAATGAAACATATTAAGATCAGTTATTGTAATATGTGAAAAACAAATGACTTAAAATAAATTACATATCTATATGGGAATAAAATGCTAAAATTAAAGTTACAAACGTCGTCCTTTAAACCATTCTCTCTTGCCACGATACCCTTCTTTCGGGGGAATTGCAGTATTCCTCCCGACTGCGTACAACCCCCTACGAACGTGTACGTTCCCCTACGATGGGTCGGGAGCGTCGGGAGCATGGTCGGCCCAGTCGTAACGGTAAAAAATTTAAATTTCCCGTTTTCTATGATGAGACTTACGTTTGCGTACGATCAGTCGTACGCTAAATTACGCGTCCAAACTACTCCGTACGATTGCAATTACGATCCATAGGACTGCTTACGCGGACATACGACGCACTTCCGACAGGCACAGGACTGCACCTGTCGGCTAAAAAATCTGCCGGATCTCCAAGGATTGAGCGAAGATTCCGTCGGAACGCGGTCTTAAGAGTCGGGTCGGGAGTTTTGGCTATGTGTGACGCCGGCATTAGAAACCAAAATAGAAAAATAAAAGTGAACGTAATTCTATTTCTACCTGATCAAGAATTTGCATAAAGACCAAAACGGATAAATATATTAAAAAAAGCAAGTATGACACATTTACAGCTGTCAAGACACGTGTAACTGATCTTGTAATGTAATAATTATTTGCTTAGAAACTGAAATAGCCCGAGCCTGATCAAAACTAGTAAATAGGCTTACGTTCAAGCTAATCTAGGATACACATGTGCCAAGGAAGGTCTATGTCTATATCATCAAAGGGATATCTTGACATCCCACAACATACTTTTCTGTCTCTCATATCTCTACATGAACGAAGTGACGATACATGGTTCTCCAAAGATTTGGTGATTATTTTAATGTGCACTATAATTCTTTTTTTTTTTTTATTATTTGAAGTGCTATTGAAGTGTTCTGAGAATTATATAAAGGCTTGTTATTAAGTAGTGTTCATTAGGTGATCTCAAATACACGCTCTTCTGCGACTTGCAAAGTTGCTGGTGGCAGCCCTGTGGATTATTTTAAAATGAAGAAAGTGTTCTATACTCAGAGAGAGTGGAATTTATCATGAATTACTTAGTAAATATTCCCTGGTAACTGCACTACTGTGAACACCATGCGTGGTAGTATATCATTCCAAGTCTATGGGAAACTACGAAGGTTATTTGATTCTACTGGAAAAGATACTGATTTCTGCTATTAAGGCCTCCACTGGAAATATTATATGTGCTCCATGTGAGCTGGTATATCCTTCCAGGTTTAGAGAAAATCATGAAGGTTATTTTGTTCCACTGGAAAACTTGCTGGTTTCTACAAGTAAGGCCTCTACTGGAAAAAAATGATAATTGTTCCATGAGCACTGACATCTCCTTCAAGGTTTATGGGAAGCTCCTAAGATTAGTTTTTTTTTACTGAAAAACTTACAAGTTTTTGCTAGTAAGAGCTCCACTGCAAAGACTTAATAACTGTACTATGCGTGCTGGTATATCCCTCCAGGTTTATCGGAAACTACGAAGACTACTTTAATCTACTGGAAAATTAGAAGGTTTTTGTTAGAAAGACATCCACTGGAAAGAGTTCATGACTGTTCCTGTTCCATGAATGCTGGTATATCCATTCAAGCTTGTGAGAACTACGCACTTTATATTATTCTATTGGAAAACTTGTAGGTTATTGCTAGTACGGCCTCCATTGGAGACAGATAAGAACTATTCCTGTTCCATAAGTGCTGGTATATCCTTCCAAGCTTACATGAATTACTAAGGTTATTTTACTCTGTTGGAAAACTTTCAAGTTTCTGCTGGCAAAGCCCCCACTGGAAAGACTTGATAAAGTTCCAGACACTTTTTCTAGTAATACGAAATTATAATTAAATCATGATATCTAGTCAACTCTTATTTTTAAAGAGTTCAGCTAATATTTATTATATTTCTTATCACACACACATACACACATATATATACACACACACACACACACACGGCTCTGAACTATAGACCAGTTTCCTTGACCAGCATAGTTTGCAAAGTTATGGAGAAACTACTAAGGAAACATATCTCTCTTCACTTGGAATCCTTCAACTTTTTGTCAGTGAGGCAACATGGCTTCAGAGAAGGAAGATCAACAGTAACAAACTTATTAGAATTTTATGATGAGGTAAGCCAAATCTTACAGGAAAGAGAGGGCTGGGCAGATTGCATATTCCTAGACTTCCAGAAAGCGTTTGACACTGTTCCATATGGGAGACTTATTAAGAAGCTGCAATCAATGGCTAGAATAGGTGGAAATATCTTGAAATGGATAAAAACTTACTTAGAAGGAAGGGAACAGAGG
>JAXCGZ010000331.1:75000-83252 GCA_037179515.1 Halocaridina rubra
ACATCTGCCAAAATAAGTCCTTCGCAAGAAGGCAACCGTCCTAGCTCTTGGTAGAAAGAGGAGTCCGTGATGTAAAACGGAACACACAGGCTAACACTGTATAAGAAATCGGGCCTAGTATCCCACGTAGGATCCTAGCCTTACACAGAACCGCGACAGATGCGTTTATGAAATCCATTTGTGTGTGTCTAGCTAACTAACAATATGGTATCCTAGGTTTACTCTGTTTAAGAAATCGGGCCAATAACTTAATGGCTCCACAAATAATGAACTATGACGTTCTAAATTAATGGATGGGGAATTCCACACAGTTTTGTGGATTAAATTCCATTCAATGTTTTCAAGTAATTATTATATGTCAAGCTTCCGAGCTATGTTAGGCCCATTGACCAAGGTCCTCCTGCATTAAGACGGGTATCCAGCCTTAATCTCCTACCTACAACATCTCTGTGTCAAACTCCATTCGAATGGAGTCAAATTGTAACACATAAATCGGCAAAAAAAAAAGTTTGCATGGATCTAGTCCTCTTAGTCTCCTGGAGTCCTACTGCCTATCAATCCTGGCAGAATGGTTCCCTTGAACATTTAAGAGGATAAAATCCATTCTAAAGTTTAACCGCTCTATGTGCCACAATGAGCCCGTATTCGAATGGCGATGGACACAGACATGTTGGAGCAGGTAAATTAGGACTGAATGCCCTTCCTAACGCCCCATAGTGAGATCGAGACC
The DNA here is from genome assembly GCA_037179515.1 of Halocaridina rubra. Lineage (NCBI taxonomy): Eukaryota > Metazoa > Arthropoda > Malacostraca > Decapoda > Atyidae > Halocaridina > Halocaridina rubra. The sequence goes on from JAXCGZ010000331.1 coordinate 75,731, forward strand.
GCAGTCAGCTAAAATTCTTCATCTAACATATAGGGACACTAATTAATGGGCTCAGTAAGACCGGAGATAAAACGATGACATGATAGGAGAGGCAATACTCTAGTTGTTCTGAACATCATGCACTTACATTGGCCGTCATCCCCCCTGTAAGGGAGGTCACAGAGTCAAAATACAATTTTATTTCACCAAATAAACCAGTTCAATCCATATCTCCCATTATAGCTCATTAGACCATAAAAGATCATCCCAATTTCCCCTACCCCAACCACCACACCGTTTTGATCACTCATAGCGTAAGTTGGTAAATATTTTCTGGAGTTCCTAGCAAAAATTTTAGTACTACTGATTCTCAAACTAATGAAATCCAAGACATCAATTATTATAATGCTTATCGAAAAGATACGTTCAAGCAACAAAGTTCCAAGAGAAATGTATTATCTATCAGAATAGATAAAGAGGCTTTACATTTTTTACGAGTGTGACAAGGGGAAGAGCAAGAGAATTGCCATTATCAGGCCCGGGCGCCAAGGAAACATTGAGGCGAAGAATGAGTAAAAGCTTAAGGACAAGACCACTGGTACTGGGAATGAGAAATATGTTGCGCTGTCAACAGCCACAGATATAAAACGGTTTGAAAGTATGGCAGATATAAGCTATAAGGTTGGATTCCTTTTAACCTTCCTTCTGTGGTGTGTAGTTGGTAGCGCCTTGACTTAGTAATTATAAGTCCTAGGTTCAAGTCCCGGTCGGGGTAAAAAATTACTCATGTTTTCACATATGTAATGTGCTTATTTGGTTATTGTATGACCCGAATGAGATTGGGATTTTAATTAAATGCGAAAATGATGCCACGAGTGAGGTTGGGGAATCTGTAATATGAACATAGTGGCATTCAGATAGAATGCGTTCATTCCTAAGTATAGCAGATATAAGCTATAAGGTTGGATTCCTTTTAACCTTCTGCGGTGTGTAATTGGTAGCGCCTTGACTTAGTAATTATAAGTCCTAGGTTCGAGTCCCGGTCGGGGTAAAATATAATAATTCATGTTTTCACATATGTAATGTGCTTATTTGGTTATTGTATGACCCAAATGAAATTGGGATTTGAATTAAATGCGAAAATGAAGCCACGAGTGAGGTTGGGGAATCTGTAATATGAACATAGTGGCATTCAGATAGAATGCGTTCATTCCTAAGTATAGCAGATATAAACTATAAGTTTGGATTCCTTTTAACCTTCTGTGGTGTGTAGTTGGTAGCGCCTTGACTTAGTAATTATAAGTTCTAGGTTCGAGTCCCGGTCGGGGCAAAAAAAATGATTCATGTTTTCACATATGTAATGTGCTTATTTGGTTATTGTATGACCCGAATGAGATTGGGATTTGAATTAAATGCGAAAATGAAGCCACGAGTGAGGTTGGGGAATCTGTAATATGAACATAGTGGCATTCAGATAGAATGCGTTCATTCCTAAGTATAGCAGATATAAGCTATAAGGTTGGATTCCTTTTAACCTTCTGTGGTGTGTAGTTGGTAGCGCCTTGACTTAGTAATTATAAGTCCTAGGTTCGAGTCCCGGTCGGGGTAAAAAGAATGATTCATGTTTTCACATATGTAATGTGCTTATTTGGTTATTGTATGACCCGAATGAGATTGGGATTTGAATTAAATGCGAAAATGAAGCCACGAGTGAGGTGTGGGTATCTGTAATATGGACATAGTGGCATTCAGATAGAATGCGTTCATTCCTTAGTATAGCAGATATAAGCTATAAGGTTGGATTCCTTTTAACCTTCTGTGGTGTGTAGTTGGTAGCGCCTTGACTTAGTAATTTTAAGTCCTAGGTTTGAGTCCCGGTCGGGGTAAAAAATTATTCATATATATATATATATATATATATATATATATATATATATATATATATATATATATATATATATATAATTCCTGGCTACGTAGGAAGTCACCTGCATATATCAGGTTATTTTAGAATAAATCTTTAATTCACTGGAGAAATAATTAAATATATTTTTAAATCGAATATCGAATATCTCTCTCTCTCTCTCTCTCTCTCTCTCTCTCTCTCTCTCTCTCTCTCTCTCTCTCTCTCTCTCTCTCTTCTTCTCTTCTTTCTCTCTCTCTCTCTCTCTCTCTCTCTCTCTCTCTCTCTCTCTCTCTCTCTCTCTCTATATTATATATATATATATATATATATATATATATATATATATATATATATATATATATATATATATATATATATATATATATAATATCTACATCCATCTTATTTTCAGTCTTACTCTCTTCTAGAGCCTAAAGAAATGATTATCATGTCCAAATTTGATCGTAGAGAATATGTATCTATGAATCTATATATATACATACATACATACACTCACACACACACACACACACACACACACACACACACACACACACACACACACACACACACACACACACACACACTAAGCGAGGAGGTAGTTAATGCCATCTCAATCCATAGTTTTAAGGACAGGTACGATAAGTACCACTAAGTCTAAAATGGAACCGATCAGGAGACGGGAAGATACGAGCTTTGGGCTCTTTCCCGTAAACACAATTAGGTAATCACAATTAGGTAATCACACACACACAGGTATAGGAGGAGAAAAAACATAAATGCCTGGCAAACCTACAAAAGAGCAAGAAATGACTACCTAAGTAAAAGGAGAGAGGCAGAGAGAGATTATGAGAGGGACATTACCAGGAAGGCTAAAGAAAATCCCAAGCTTTTCCACAGCTTTATCAGAGGAAAACTGAAGGTAAAAGAACAGGTTTTAAGGCTAAAGAGAGCGGATGGAAGCATCACTGAGACGGATGAAGAGATCTGCAAAGAATTGAACAAGGAGTTTCAGTCAGTATTTACAGTAGAAAATACCCCACCCCCTCAGATTGCAGTGATAGAAGCTCAAGGGCCGGTATTAGAGAACATCAACCTTACAGCCACAGAGGTATGCAAAGCGCTGATGGATTTAGATGTTCATAAAGCTACAGGTCCTGATGACATATCCCCTCATGTCCATAAAAAATGCGCAAACACAATATCAGTGGCACTAAGTATCATATTTAAGGAGTCACTGGAGTCGGGGGAGATTCCAAGATGCTGGAAACAAGCAAATGTGATACCTATCTTCAAAAAGGGAAGGAGGGATACGGCTCTGAACTATAGACCAGTTTCCTTGACCAGCATAGTTTGCAAAGTTATGGAGAAACTACTAAGGAAACATATCTCTCTTCACTTGGAATCCTTCAACTTTTTGTCAGTGAGGCAACATGGCTTCAGAGAAGGTAGATCAACAGTAACAAACTTATTAGAATTTTATGATGAGGTAAGCCAAATCTTACAGGAAAGAGAGGGCTGGGCAGATTGCATTTTCCTAGACTTCCAGAAAGTGTTTGACACTGTTCCACATGGGAGACTTATTAGGAAGCTGCACTCAATGGCTAGAATAGGTGGAAATGTTTTGGAATGGATAAAAACTTACTTAGAAGGAAGGGAACAGAGGGTTAGAGTAAGACACTCAGTGTCTGAATGGAGAAGAGTTAGTAGTGGAGTTCCACAGGGTTCAGTTTTAGGGCCACTTTTGTTCCTTGTATATGTAAATGACCTACCAGAGTCTGTAAATTCATTCATGAATATGTTTGCAGATGATGCAAATATTGTGAAGAAAGTAAAAAACGAGAACAATGGTAGACAACTTCAGGAGGATCTAAATAATCTGCATGAGTGGTCAGAAAAGTGGCTAATGAAATTCAATACTTCAAAATGTAAGGTAATGAGAATGGGTACAAGTGCAAGAAGGCCCAAGCTTGACTACTCGGTGGCTGGAGTACAACTTCAAGAGACAGAAAATGAGAGAGACCTAGGAGTAAACATACTGGCAGATTTGTCTCCAGAAATACATATAAATGGCATAGTAAGGGCAGCATATGCATTCTTATCAAATGTAAGGGTAGCCTTCAGGCACATGGACAAGGAAATGTTCAGAAATATTTATGTAACCTATGTGGAATCCGCACTTGAAAAAGCACATAGCTAAGCTTGAAAAAGTTCAAAGACATTCCACGAAAGTGGTGCCAGAAATACGCAATCTCAGTTATGATGAGAGGCTGAGGAATTAGACTTACCATCACTCGAAGCTAGAAGAGTAAGGGGGGATAAGGTGACAGTCTTTAAATTCCTTCATGGTTATGATAGAGTGGATAGGGATCGATATTTCGATATGGCTGGCTCTAGAAGTAGAGGTCATAGTTTGAAGCTTCGTAAGAAAATTTCTTTGCAGGATGTAAGGAAATACTTTTTCAGTGTAAGAGTAGTTGATAATTGGAATTCGCTAAGCGAGGAGGTAGTTAATGCTATCTCAATCCATAGTTTTAAGGACAGGTACGATAAGTATCACTAAGTCTAAAATGGAACCGATCAGGAGACGGAAGATACGAGCTTTGGGCTCTTTCCCGTAAACACAAATTAAGTAATCACAAATTAGGTAATCACACACACACACACACACACACACACACACACACACACACACACACACACACACACACACACACACACACACATATATATATATATATATATATATATATATATATATATATATATATATATATATGTAATTTACGTCACGGACTCCCTTTTTCTACCAAGGGCTAGGACGGATGTCTTCTTGCGAAGGACTTGTTTTGGCAGATGTAATCGTTACCCTGAGTGCATGTCTTTGCTAACCTCAGACCGTGACGGGGCGCCAACCCTGCGAAACCTAGACCTAACGCCTAAAAGCCGCGGACGCTACCGCTTGAGCCACGGTGAGTATATATATATATATATATATATATATATATATATATATATATATATATATATATATATATAAATATATATATATATATATATATATATATATATATATATATATATATATATATATATATATGAAATATAATTTTTTCGTGCCTAGGCCCGACTAGGGCAAATTTTTGTTGTTGTTGCCTATCCGGGCGTCACAAGCATTATATATATATATATATATATATATATATATATATATATATATATATATATATATATATATATATATATATATATATATATATATATATAAGTATGGATTATACTGCAATCAAAGAAAAACCTTATAGAACCTAAGATTGTGTTTTTTTTTTTCGTGGATAATAGAATAATTAATATTACGGTGTTATTGAGAATATATATACTTGCATGCATTGTATTCGAAGGATATAAAAGAGCGAAAGGAAAGTGAAATGCAAATTTTTACTTGCTGTAGTAGCAAGTGGTGTAGGGCGCGAGTTAAGAGTCCCTGAGATCCTAAAAGTTTTTCGTGGTCATTAGGATTTTCAATGTCACAGTATCATAAGGAATATATATATATATATATATATATATATATATATATATATATATATATATATATATATATATATATAGATATATATATAAATGGAAAAATACGTACACATATACATATCTCCACTGACGAGTGTCGAGAGAGCTTCTCCCATTGAGGTACAGGTCTCGATAAGGGGATATAGGCTAGATGTTTTCCCTAACGCCCCCGCCAGGAGAAGATCGAACCTGTTCTGTCCGGATCGTCCCTTCCAAACTTCAGTGCTCTACCATCGAGATTATGTGGGTTCATTTCGCCATTATTTATAATAGTATTAACCGTTTATTCTGAAATTCATATGACCTGCTGGAATAAAAGTTCCACTTATTGCCTCTCTAGAGACGAAAAATTTTGTTTATCAAACTAATTTTCCCCAAAAGTACATCAAAAGCAAGAAAGTGAAAAATGTGAAATGTGTTTGGGGGGTGGGGGGTTGGCTAGGGGATGGGTGGGAGTCGCTTGCACGTGTGGATACACATTTCCCATTTTGCCCACTGAGAATATTATTACATACTTTTAATACTTCTAAAACATGTTCGAATAAATTACATAAATATTATTCGAACACTGCAATGTGGCAGCTTTTTCACAAACTTACCTTTTATTGACATTTTTCATATATTATCAAGCAACATCTCAGTCATCGACATCAAAAAACCGATCAGAAAAAGGCTCCGGGTTCTCTCTCTCTCTCTCTCTCTCTCTCTCTCTCTCTCCTCTCTCTCTCTCTCTCTCTCTCTCTCTCTCTCTCTCTCTCTCTCTCTCTCTCTCTCTCTCTCTCTCTCTATTTTTGAAAACCGAATTCCTTTGATAAAGTCTCCGATGATACTGAACTTCAATATACGATGACGTCAGAGGATGTGGGAGGTGGATATGAAAATTTAATGGGAGAGAGAGAGAGAGAGAGAGGAGAGAGAGAGAGAGAGAGAGAGAGAGAGAGAGAGAGAGAGAGAGAGAGAGAGAGAGAGAGAGAGAGAGAGAGAGAGAGAGAGAGAGAGAGAGAGAGAGAGAGAGAGATTCTAGCTAGTTAACACATCGAAAGGCAGTTACATACATATTCTGTATATACTGCGTGCAAAAGTTAATCACAATCAAGTGAAGAATAACGAGTTTTGTCATAATAATCATCGTAAAATTGTAATATTCAACTTCGTTTTTATCTGGCGCTTTTCTGTAGTTCACACTGGGTCATTGTATTTCACTGGCCTTTTGGAGAGAAGTGCTATTCAGGCTCAGAGCTTTACGGTCTGATGCTCATTTTGACGTAAACCTCTATTGATCCGAAAATAAGCCACAAAGACAAATAAATTGCTAGTTTTTGTTTCCCAGCATACACAAACATATATACACGGACACAGATACGTATGTAAGCGCGCGCGCACACACACACACACACACACACACACACACACACACACACACACACACACACACACACACACACACACATATATATATATATATATATATATATATATATATATATATATATATATATATTTATATATATACACACACACACACACACACACACACACACACACACACACACAATGAAAATGTGATATTAACAATACTATTATCCACTAAAAACGTTTATGACCATCAGGGACTTGAACTCAAGTCATAATTTACAGAATCATGTCATCATGCCGACTGGTTCACTACAACCGTTGTATGTATATATTTATCTATCTATATACATGAGCCGCTTTCCCATTATAAGGGGAGTGGTTGAGTCAAGACAAAGTACTCTGACTTTTTGGGAAGAGAAAATACAGAGGAACAGATTCCCAGACCCCTCGCTCCACCCAATTCAGTCGACTCTTACAACACGCAGGGGAACACGGACGACGTATTCTAGCCCCTCCCTTAGGGGGGAGCAACACTAATGGTCTCTCTCTCTCTCTCTCTCTCTCTCTCTCTCTCTCTCTCTCTCTCTCTCTCTCTCTCTCTCTCTCTCTCTCCTCTCTATATATATATATATATATATATATATATATATATATATATATATATATATATATATATATATATATATATATATATATATATATATGTATGTA
>JAXCGZ010000332.1:2500-25000 GCA_037179515.1 Halocaridina rubra
GTTAAGGTATCTCAATCACTCCTCTTTGCTCCTTGGGGATAAACGGCTGGGAGCTAAGAGGAGTAATCGAGGTATAGCTTTGTGAATAGAAATATTTAAACTGGAAAATGTTTTGAAAGGATGGTGTAAAAATACAGTGATTATTAACATACTTTCCGAACAGAAAGTATGCGAGAAGAGCTAAAAGATAAGAAACTGCATTAACAATATTCCAGTTATGTTTGAACTCATAGATTACCTCAACTAATTTCCAGTTCCATGGGAATTCCAATTAATCTAGCAAACTGGCATGGCAAGGAGCATAAAAAGAAAGAACTAATACTAACTCTTCAATATCTCAATGATCTTTTTCCTTCCTAACCTTCTATCTCCGGACTGCCTTAATGGTCCACACAGTTTATATTGTATGAAGCGCTTTTATTTTCACTTTAATTAAACGAAATTCAAATCTTTAAATTGCTATAAACCAGTATTGTAAACCTGCTTTAGACAAAAAATGATTTTATAAACTATATTATCAATTTTAATTCACTTTAACTGCATGTGCCAAGATAGCCTAAGAATTATGAGTATACTGCTAATGCCAAAAGGAGTACAATATATGCAAAATATTCCCAAGAGCTCTTTACATACAGAATTATCGAAATAAAAAAAAATATGTGTGTCACAAGTAGTCCCAAATCAAATAGGGGCGGACACAGACATGTTGGAGGTGGGGGATTAAGGTTGCATGCCCTTCCTAGTGCCCAACAGAGTACTTGAGACTGCATCTATTGCTTCCTGACTCGAAAATTCAAAAGAATTATTTGAATCAGTGACTTACATTTCTCCATAAATTATCGATTTACAGTAGGGTATCTAATTCTATACACTAATAACAAATACATTTTACAGGTATGAACTGCCCAAAAGAACATCCTTCAGTTCATGGGGAGGAAAACGGTCTGTTTTTGGATCAGCCGATGGGCTGCCCATTGCCCTTCGTAGGGCATATCTCGCCCTCTTCCAAACTGCAAGGTGAGACTTTAATATGGCTCTTTACTTTAGAATAAATGTGGCTACAGTATCCATGAAACATTAATACAGTAGTAATACATATACAATTGTATATACTGTAGTTATAGACGAGATAATAATTTGAAATACTGTATGCATATATATCTGGATAAGGATTGCCCTAGCGAAGTGGTTAGTGAACTCAATTCAGGAGTTGACAAAACCTTGATCGAGGCCACCACAATGCATTTATAAAGGGCATCCAGCCTATTTTCCACAGCTCCAACTTCTCTGTGCCCACTTCCATGGGGATTAATTGTGAAAAATAAATCAATTATCAAGTCAAACTTACCTAAACGTTTGTCTACGATCAAAGGGTTGAAAAATCAAGAAAAAATTAATAGATCTTGTAAAGAAGATTAACCCCAGGGTGCTCCAGGGTTATTCATATATACAAGGCTAGTCACCAACCTTAACCATAATGTAACATAGCAATTTACAGGTGTATTTAACTTTGTATGGGATTCTGTGGGTAAATCATCTTTACAATATCCAAATTAGTGTCAAATTAATTTTAAGTTTACACACTTTTACAGGCCAAAGGCTCCTACTACAGACGTGGAGTTAAAACGCGCTTCATTTAGCCCGTGGGGAGGAAAGCGGGGAGATTCTTCATCATCTAGCTCAAGTCTGCCAAGAACATCATTTCGACCTTGGGGTGGGAAACGATCACATCCAAGTATTCAAATAGACCCCGACGAGATTAACACAGAAGACCTTTTACCTTACTTACAGCTATTACAAAATGCTGTTCTACCAAGTATCCTCCATGAAACGAATGAAGACTATGAAAATTACTGGGAAGATAAGCAATCTTTAAATGAGGACTCTCAGAACTATCACACAGGTATCTATAATAGGCCTACATCAAGACATAACTCCTTCAGATATAAAAGAGAGGCCCCAACTGCAAGAAATGAGGAAACTTTACAAACATATCAAACGCATATCCCAGATAATGACTCATTTTCTAACCAAGACAAGAGGACGAAATTCAGCGCATGGGCTGGAAAACGACTCGACATCAAAACGATAAGGGAGCATATCAGACGATGGGCTGCCAAATCTTCGCAAGTACCGCAAAGAAGAGCTTTCAGTGCCTGGGCTGGAAAAAGATCTGTGCCTCATGCCATTACAGAAACCAGAAAGAGTTCTCGAGATAATGAACAAGAAAAACGAGCCTTTGGAGCATGGGCTGGAAAAAGATCAAACATTGCAAATGATATAACACACAATAACAGTAAGATTGCAGAAAGTTTAGATCACAGTGTAAATACCATTCCTATACAGCATTTGATGGAAAACAATATGTCAAATCTAAGCAAAGAAGTTCTAAAAAGAGATGCCAATTCTGATGAGCGCCAAACCTACATTGCATGGTCAGGAATAGGAAATGAGGACTCAGAGATGTTGGAGTCATACGGTGACCCAGAAAAACGTCAGTCTCTCAGAGCATGGGCAGACAAAAGAAAAGATGAAGACCTAGGAAAGAGGCAAGCTTTTAACGCATGGGCAGGTAAACGTCAATCATTTAATGCCTGGGCTGGAAAACGAAATGCTGACTTTGATTTTGATAAAAGTCAGTCATTTAGTGCCTGGGCTGGTAAGCAGGATGGTGGTCCAGCAAAGAGACAAGCTTTTAACGCATGGGCAGGCAAAAGAAGTGAGGATTCAGAAAAGAGACAGGCTTTCAATGCATGGGCTGGGAAAAGAAGTGAGGATCTAGATAAAAGACAATCCTTCAGAGCATGGGCCGGAAAGAGAGACGAAGATCTTGAAAAACGTCAGTCATTTAATGCATGGGCAGGCAAAAGAGATCAAATTCTTGAGAAACGTCAAAAGTTTAATGCGTGGGCTGGGAAACGAAGTGACAACTTTAACAAACGGCAGTCTTTTAATGCATGGGCGGGAAAGAGAAATGATGATCCTTGGGAATGGAAAAAGTCTGATGATTATAACAGTCAAATTTTGCATGTTTTGGCACGTAAGAGATCCGCAGAAGAAATAAACGATCAACAACTCTTTGCTGATGAAAACAACATGAACACACCAGAGGAAAAGCGACAACCTTTTACTGCTTGGGCAGGGAAGAGATCTGAAGAGTACATGCACCCTGACAGAAGACAAGAATCACTGAGCTCTTTACAGAATCTTGACAAACAAATGTACAAGGTACCAACGGGCAAAGATCTCTTACCTTTACACAACTGGGGCGCAGACCCTTCTTCCTCCTACGGTCCTACCTGGGAAGGAGACAGAACAGAATTAATGACAAAAAATCACGTTATTAAAGACATAGTTCTGCCCCAGCTCTAGTGCGTAAATGTAAATTTGTTATAAATACTAAGTTTGATGTTGATAACTTATTTATTTTGATATTTTTCAATGGAATATTTAAAGGGAATCCTTACACACCCTATTTTTATCTGCACACCTTGATCATTAATGGCTATTCCTACAATTCTATAGGTATGGCTATCACTAAAAGGGAAAATAAGAACTAATACACGACCCAGCAGTATAAATCATGTCTATATTCTCTTTACAACGAAATCCGTTTAGTAAATGTTGATATCTATGAAATATAAAATATGTTGAAATCCCCAAGCATTAGACACTCCAATTAATAAATAATTATCATTACCTACAGACTTCTGGTAACTTCATATATATATATATATATATATATATATATATATATATATATATATATATATATATATATATATATATATATATATATATATATATATATATATATATATATATATATATATATATATATATATGGTTCAACTAAATGAATAAACTAAGCATTTAGAGGGATACAGCTTAAATGCATTCTTCATATAAAATAATGCAAATCAAATAAAAAATCAGCCTCTCCCCCTACAAAAATACTGCTGTTCATTAACTACACTTTGTATCTACTGATATATTTTATTGCTCAATTTCAGGTTCCCTCAAAAAAAAATATATAAACTGTTGAACAAAACAAATTCCACTTCCTGATGCAGAAAAGAGAGATTTGGAAATACTGTAATACATTTCATGCCTCCAAAGGTATCAATTTTTTAGGGACATATTTTTATTATTATTATTTAGGGGAATACATTGAATAAAATAATCATCATATCTCTCATAAAATACATCATACTTATAGTATCTTATCTCTAACCAGTACATTTTTTTCTCCAAAACAGTTGATCAACAAATAATATATAATTATATACAAACTATGACACAATAATCTTTTTTAACCTTATTCTGAGAAAACTTAATACTGTATTACAAAATAAAAAAAATATTAGATTACATATTCACAAATACCACCCTTCCCAGTAATAAATTCTTTAAAACATACCACTCTTCCCAGTTATGAAATCTTTAAGGCATATTACTCTTTTCGCAGTTATAAAATATTTATGGAATCCCATTCTTTTCCCAATTATAAAATATTTTTGGCATACCATTCTTTTCCCAGATATAAAATATTTGTGGCATACCACTCCTCCCAGTTATAATATATTTAAGGCATACCAATCTTCATACATTTATGAAATCTTTATGGCAAACCACTCTTTTTCCAGTTATAAAATATTCATGGCATTTATAAAATATTTATGGCATATCACTCTCTTTCACTCTCTTCCCAGATATAAAATCTTTAAGGCAACTCCTGAAAGAATATTAAGAAATAAAAACCTTTCTATCTCTTACTAGCATTCCCTCACATATCTGATTCATCACTCAATAGATAATGAGAAAGATTTAAAGTTAGTTATCTTTAGTATACATAAGAAAACATTCTTAATCCTAAGGCTATATAATAACCAGAATACAGGACAAGAACATTTTACAGTGCTAGGAATATTCTTAATTACAGTACTGTATCACTAAGTCCATTAATCTGTAATAAAGAGCCAAAAAAGAAATTTTAAAATATTCTTAAGGCTTTTGAACAAATCTCTCAAAATATTTCAATATGTATACTGAATATCATTGATATTATTTTCACTTGGATAACTTGAAACTACTTTGGCCAAGACACTATCCGGTTGTAAGGGTAAAAAATTAAATTACTGGCAATAACATACCTGCAGTATGACTAACTCCTACAATAAGCACTAAAGTGTGAATAAGCCTATTTATCATTCAATTAATGTCACAAACTAAATAAATATAGCTTTGCAACACAAAAAACAGGCAAGAACTATGAGAAAAAAAATAGTACGGAAGAATGGAAAAACATAATGAAGCAAATATTAGATCAGAAGAAAATTGTTAAACAGTAGATATACTGTATATTCCTACTAGTGTTAAGAAAATAAAATTAAAAGGCATACGCTAAGAATTATAAATAATACATTCAAATAAAAAAGTAATCATAAAAGTAAATCTTCAGAAGATTGTTATACATACATACAAAATGAAAAGCAAGACAAGATAGTAAAGAAACGATGATAAAAGCAAAAATGATCAATAAAGAGTACCATCTCTCACGGAAGGCTGGCTGTGAAGGATGGTACGATGAAAGCGAGTAAGAGCAAAAATATTAATATTATGAAATGTTAGTGATATGGAAAAAGGAAACATTTCAAATCATTGCTAGTTAAGAACAAAAAATTACATATTTAGATTGTTAGTGATTAAGCGTGAAAAAGTAAATGCAGTACTATGAAATGTACGAGTGAAACAGTATGCAGGGTATTTATGAAACTCTAGTGACTTAGAAAAAAGTAAATGTTTTTAACAACTAGTGATTAAGAGTGAAGAATTACAATTTGAATAGTGATAATGAGCAAAAAAGCATATGCTTTGTATTGGAAGTGAACAAGGGCGGAGAAATTATATAAGTGAACAAGGGCGGAGAAATTATATCTTTCAATCATTAGTAATTAAGAGCGAAAAAGTAAATCCATTTAACTGCTAATGATGAAGAGGAGAAAGTAAATGCTTTGAATCATTCCTTTTATTGAGAGCAACAAAGTAATTGTTATAGAGAACAAAAAGAAAAAAGTTTTGATATTCCAGATCAAGGAGTACATGTTCTGTATTGTTAGTAAGAGCAAAAAGTACATACTCTGGACTGCTACTGGGTTAAACAGGAATGTAAAGGCATTGAAAAATCAGTAGGAATAAAGATTATTTGTTGCTGAGAGCAAGATCTTAAAAGAGCTTTATTCGCAAGAGCAAGAGAGAGGAACTGCTTTGAATTGATAGTAAGAGTGAAAACATAGATATGTTATTTTGAAGCACTAGTAAGAGTGATAAAGTATATGCAGTTGCCCTCATCTTACGTAGTCAATTGGTTCTGCAACTCCCTGCCTAAGTAAAAAATAGTACTTGTTCAAGACCTTTACATAAGTGTCTATACTTCTGCACATAACCCATTCCCAATCCTGTATACTTTAAATCATGCCTAGATTACTGTACCTATACTTTAGTTAATCCAAATTAATGTAAAACCAGAACAGTAGTTGTTATTATGTATGTTTTTATCAGTACTTGTTGAACATGTATGTTCAAAACCACACAATGTAAACTTTGGTAAGTTGTGGGACCACTGTATTTTAAAGTGCTATTAAAAGCAAAACAAAATTTTCTGTTATCGAATATATTATTGACAATAGAAAGGCCAAATAAATGCAATATAAAACTCCATTGTTAATAAAGAAAAAGTTTAATATTTCCATTACTACTTAAAAGTTAAGGATATTAGAAAAAATGTCTACAGTATTTACTTTACATTGCACAACTGTCTCATATTAAAACATTTTTTATCCCAAGAAGTACTGTATTCAGAGCTTTACTTTCTTTTTATTTCTGCCTGATATGTAAATATATTGGGCAAAAAGAAAACAAGTTTGTATGAAAAATGGCTACAGATTCTCATATAATACTGCCTAATAAAAGAAAAAAAAAATTATGACGTCTTACTAGAAAAAGATATTTTGAACGTGTATCAGAAATATTTTTGTAATACAAATAACAGGTTTATGACCTGAAAAATAATAAATAAAATATGACTTCCTTTTAGTTACAGCTTGGAAGCACAAACATTATCAAAAATAACTGAGGAGATGATTAATATTTACAACTGAAATAACTTGTCAAGTAGAAAATGCCTTCTTTCCATTTTTCCCATTCAGGTCGCCACAGAGGGGTCAATCAGAAATGACTAAAGAAAGAAGTCAATATTTTTCCTGTATGACTGCTAAGACCGTAAAAGAATTAACCTAAATACTTAACTATATAAGTATTAACTGAAAAAAAAGTGTCTTTAACCGTAATGTAACCTGTTTGTAGGTTACTACAAGTATGAACAGATAGAAAACTGTCTGTAACTGGTCTATGACCTGTCTGTAACTATCTTTAAAGAGATATAGACACAGACTTCCAATATCATGATCAATAACATCAATTCTGCTAACATTAATTTACATTTTGTCTTAGTTTTTTATCTTAAAGTATTAAATACAGTTATTATAAGATTCCTCTATTAAGAGCATACCTGTGATTCAAGAGAATGAGCTGTCTTCCATTATTAGGTATTTGGTTTATTATTATTATTATTATTATTATTATATTATTATTATTATAATTATTATTATAATCATTATTAATGAACAAGTCTGACATCATACCTACATCACACAAGATAACACATTATCTTCATTTGTAGGTATAAAATATGAAAAAATAATGAAAAATCTCAGACGCTGATGCAGAAACAGAAGAATGTGTGTGGGTTGAGACTGGGTACAATATAAGTAACCTAAAAAAAATGTGTCATGTTAAACTACAAGGTTAAGTCCCATACATAAAAATGAAGACAAAACCTATAAATATTATTGGTAAAAGAATTTCTGTAATATACCATAAACTGAGAAATAAAAATCTTGAACTAGAAGCCTGGTGTTTTTTTAATAATCACATGTACAGTCAAGTTAAAAGAAGGTAGTCATAAAAAAAGTGTGGTAAAAATACACATACACATATGATTAAAAAATTTATATTTATTAAATAGTGAAAGTTAACAATAATACAATACTCTCCAGCTTGTTAGAAATAAAAGAACTAATATTCCATTACTGAACAAGAAAAAATTCATGAAATATAGAGAATACCAGTTCTCTTTAAAATGTTCAAACTACAAATAAATACGTATTTTGATAAAAAAAAAAAATGGATATTTTTATACTGAAAAGTCCAATGGCCTTGTATATAATATGAATATAGTGACTGAGATGCACTAATTTTAGCGTTAATATGGTTAGCGATAAGTCTAATATTGCAATAATTTTATACAGAGAAGTCTACAATCCTTGTAAATACAGTAATATGAATACAGTGACTAAAGTGCATTAATTTAGGTGTTAATATGGGCAGTGTTCACTTTAATTAAGGTAGATGCTTCACAAAAACACTTATAAGGCATTAGCATCATATCATACCAGTGTTGCATTAAAATAGGGATGTACTGATTAATCATGATCGGCTATTCTCATCGATTAATTGGTTGATTATTGGCCATTCATGTTTTTTCATAATTACTGGAAAGCACGTATGTGGAGAACAAAACCACTGGTGACAGAGAAATTCCGATACATATTGGATTCATAATATAAAAATATATTAAGAAACATATAAATAGTTCACAGCTATTTGTGTCAACTCACACTCTCTTCTGCTTTACATAGCCTTTCAAATCTAGATATACCCTGGTTAGGGTAACCCTTTGCATAGAAAGCATACGATGACCACAGAATTTTTTTATTCAGAAATGAGTGATACACACTTTCATTTCCAGACATTTCACCTTCTTAAGAAAAAAAAAATTAAACACCTTGTGTATATACATGGCACTGTTAAAGGACAATCTTCACCAGTCCATTAAGGCCAGAAATTCAGACTTCAGAGAAGTTTCACGCTTAAGGGCATCAAGGCTCCACAATTACTACTCAGACTACACGTTTGTTACAGTAACACAATGATTAAGAATGACGGAAATCTATGAGTAGGGTACAGAATGTAGGACATATTGTGTACAGGTAACTGCTCTGTCAAATGACACAGTTCAATGGAAATTAAACGTAGAAAATACGGTAAAATCAGCCTAATTCTGTCATCATATCCTCTCAAAGAGTACATCAATACTTGAGTTTAATTATGGAACAATATATAACCTGCAATTTACTACAATATGAATTTTCATATCACACTACATACGATACTTACATTAAAAAACAATCGGTGGCCAATCAATCATTATCAGCCAAGAAGGTAAGGCTGCCTAATCGGTAATTGCCCAGTTTGCTTAATGGTGCATCCATATATTACATTCAGGCCTGGCTACTATAATGTATGATTCTTTCCTTCCACTCCTAAGTTTTAGAAATCAGTCCAAACAATTTCATTTCTACTTCTTATAATGTATGTACCCTTTCAAAAAAAATTAAATATTTGCTAGCAATAATACATTAGTGTGTCCTAGAATTATTCATAAAGGGCAACAGTATGGCAAACATGTTAACTACACTATTTTTATTAAACATAATACCACATATCACGTCGTTGGAAGTTATTAAAATAATTATTCTTGATGTGGGGGGAATAGACTTCCTCAGTCTTATTCCCTGTTCATCAGAGTAAGCAAATAAAAGGTTTGGAGATAAGAACTAATATAGCAATTTCTTACGTCCTGCTTTTTTTCCCTTACAAAAAATAACTGCATTGGTATATTGTAGCCCTGCTATCTCAATAAGCACTATTACAGATACATTTACCTAACCGGTTTCAGTGAGATATGATGTGCTACTTTAAAAAATATAAATAAATACACAAAAATGTTCAGTGGGAGCTGCAGTAGCGCAGTGCTTAGAGTACTCGGCTCAGGAAGTGAAAGACCCATGATTATGTCCACTACGAGGCATTAAGACAGGAATCCAGCCTTAATTCTCTAGCTCTAACCTATCTCTTTTCAAGCCTTTAATGAGGAATGTGACACAAAACTACAGAAAACAACAACAACACAAGTATGTTCCTTAATCGAAGAACCAACCACATCTGAAATTTTGACCGCTGACTTGATAGGGGAGGTAGGCCTATAGTAAAAAAAGAAAGTCTTAGTTCTATATTGTTAAATGTTCAATGTCTGCTAGCCCTCATACAAACACACACACAGTTATCTTAAGTCTGCCATGTGCATCATTATATCCTTACTTGATACAAAATGACTTTCCTCATATGTCAATTACAGTCTCTTAATACCTAAGGAATTCCCAATATCTGTACTGTACATCCAAATTCAAGTTTACCTTTACTAGTAATCTAGATTACATAGTCAAAATATAAATCATTATATATCTATACAACTAGATTAAATGTAGATCAAGTATCTTGATTTTATATTTTTAACTACTACAGGGGCCACGATGGCTCGGTGGTAGAGCACGTTAATCAGGAAGCGGTTAACATTGTTAAATCCTGACATAGAGTATTAGGAAGGGCATCAAGCCTTATCCCCAAGCTCCAACCAGTCTATGTATACCCCCAAATGAATGGGCACTAAGTATGACACATAAAACGGTCCTTTATAAATATTAGATCATTTTAACATTAAGATTCTTCATTTTACATCTTTAATGTTTAAGTGACTTGTCAGCTTTGATCATATATTCATTGCATTATCTGACTTTGGAACACAACTCTCATTTCACTACTAATTCCTTACTGAAAGACATCTAAACCTTATACATCTGACATAAGAAATAAACTGCTATTAGCTAAATCTGAAGGAATATTAATTGAAGATATAAATAAATAAATATTGTATATACCATTTAGAAAGGAGCTACCTGTACATCAAAATAAAACACACTAATTATACCTCAATAATATCTCTATTATATAAGCATCATTTTATGTGTAACAATCAGTCCCCATATGGATGATGTTAGGGCTGGGGGATAAAGGCTGGATGTCCTTCCAAATGCCCTGCAGTGGCCTTGAACGAGCATATGTCACTTCCTGAATCGAGAGCTCTAACTACCGTGATAATGCTGCATCAAATTGCATTGTCTTATTTGTCACAAATAGGGGTAGACACAGACATTTTAGAGCTGGGGGATTAATGCTAGATACCCTTCCTATTGTCTCGCAATGGGATATAACCTATATAAGTCACTTCCCGACTTGCACAATCTACTACTGAACAATGATAATGTCTATGTTAATTCTGCAATATATAAGGAATGACATGCTGTTTTTCAAAAGGGACATTTAATCACTGGAGAAGACATAATCAGATTAGAAACCATATAATTATCTAGCACCTATAAAAGAAAAACAATGTTTACATAAGAATTTGCACTTTTCAATGAATATAATTATCATACACTTTCCACTTACTTACATATTTTTCTGCAAAGTGCAATAAGAATATGGCTACAATTACAGTACTGCATGTTCATTAGAAAACCATGATGCCCACTGAGAAAGATAAATTGCACAAAGCAAAGACAGTGCTCTTTTGGCTTATTACAAAGCATCACAATTGCCCTAATATTAAACACACGAGGATAGTTTTCTTGCACTGTTGCAATGTGATATTCATAAATATAATGAATGCACTGGTATAAAAATACATGCCTAATCATATCTTCAGTAACATGAAGGCACAACACGGATTATAAAGTATTTTTGAAAAATATTGCACCATCAAGAAAACACATATATGTATACACAATGGTTGCAATCCTCCTCGTGAGGGGACTGCTCAAACAAAAGCGCACACACACACCAGAAGCCAATATACCTTGATCACACCTCTTAGCTCCTTGTCGATAGAGGGAAGTGATAAGTCCCCCCCAACCACCCTCCTTGGGTCAACCACAAGGTAAGTGGGCAAGGATAAAAATAGCAAGTACTTTTAAGTCATAGTGTGGTGATCATCATATAGTACAATATATTCAATCTGCAACCTCTCAACTGATGAGTTACGCTTTTTCATAAAGAAAATGAGTATCAGCAATGACATGCTTATAGTTCTGTTATACGCTTGAGCGCAACTCAGAAAGTTTACTGATGAAGTAGGAGGAAAGCTCTTCCATTTTACTTCAGATATAGAGCACTATATATTACTGTGGACTTTAACTATATTCTTATAATACAATTCATGGTTACTGGCTACAAAATCAACACATCAGAAAAAAAATACACACATGATGCCTAATCTGTAAGATGTTTTTAATTTTGAGTACTGTATTCCACAAGCTTTTTTACTTCTCTAAGGCATGAAGAACTTTGAAGACGGACGCAATATTAAACTTTATATAGCGAGATGTTGAGAGAAAATAATTACCCAGATGGAAACTATACTATTGTTAGATAAGGCCACTAAACACATCCACTATTTATATCTTTAGCAACAAGTAATTCACAAGCTGCAATATATAATGAACTTAAAATTCATCTTCTAAAGTTGTATTTGCAAATTAGCCAATGTTCACAAAAGACTGGATATTAAATGGGAAAGTTGTTGTTGCTTGTTGCTTCATGTGAATGGGGGTAGACGCAGACAGGTTAGAGCAGGGGGATTAAGGCTGAAAGCTTTTCTAGCGGTAGGCTCAAAAGTAAGTCTGTTACTTCATGAGTCAAGCGCTCAAACCACTGCAAAACCAAATGCCCCGATATCAAAGGGAAAAGTAATCTTTAATAATTTTCTTGGTGTGATCTCACTCAGTAACTTTTAGTATAGAGCTCCATTGGGAACAGAGACAATTGTTATATACACCGTGTTAAGTGACACAGTTAGTCCCAATATAAATGGGGCTGAACACAGACATGTTGAGGCAGGGGGAGTAAGACTGAATATATTTCATAACACCACGTGGTGGGATCAAAAGCGTGTTATTCACTTCCTGACCTGCGCACTCTACTACTGAGCTGCTGCTGCCACAACAGAGATCCCTTATTGAATACTAAAAGTTAATAATACTTAGAACCAGTATGCCGCCCTCCGCAATACCCCTAAATTTGAGAATTGTGAAATGGTTAACCCTCTCCATGACCCTGCAACACCTACAACACTAAAAATAAGATTTACAACACAAAAATAATAATATAAATATCATATGCATGATCTACCTTAACTATTTATTTCATCCTCTCACTCGCCCCATTTAGTAGACATTTACAATGGAAAGGGGAACACAGAAAAGGTATTCTTGTCTCCCCACCCCAAGGGAAGAAAGCGAATATACTGTGCTTGTTCAAAAAAAACCCTTTGCTCATACAACTACATATCTGTGTCTCTGTAAAGCATTTCCTACAGGCGAATGATCGGCTTCACACCACAGACTCCCTTTTCTACTTATGGGCTAGGACAGTGCCTTCTTGCAAAGGACTTGGTTTTGGCAAGTGTAACAGTTACCCTGAGAGTATGCCCTTTTCAACCCTAGAATGTGGTGGGTTCATGAATCCCCGACCAACAAATCAAATTCACAACCGCTACTACTCCGCCATGCTAGCCACAAAACATTACCTACAGTTTGTGTCATTATTCATTTGCAGAACACTAAAACACTGGTCATTTACAAACTTCTAGTACCTTACTAAATTCATACAAAGATACAATGCGGCACAAAGCAAGAGTAAATATGTTCAGACGACTGGACAATAGTCAGGAGTTCTGAACATGAGGAGGCACACAAAAAAGGAGCAAAATGATGCTCAGGAAATGCAGAATAGAGATTTCAAAAAATTTCTCATAATGTGCAAAATATGTAATAATAAGACAATTTGCATTTTTCTAGAACATGCTGCTGGGATATATACACCAATATTTAAGTCTTTACAAATATTCTAACATGTATGCGCTTAAGGAATAAGTACATAGTAGCCCCAAAGAGTACAAGTGTTCCGGCTCATCAAAACCATACACACTTTCAAAATTGCGTACCAGTAAAGTGCTTGCCTATTTTGATCAAAAGATACTAGTATTGGAAAAAATATGTGGTTGTTCTTAAATACCAGTAGATTATGAATTAATGTTCGTCAGTCTACACCAAGTTATATATAATAGTTAATAGCTAATATAGATTCAAGTTCTGAAACTCATATACTGATACAATGCACTTTTATAACCAATCATTATTACATGATTTAATCACCATTAGAGACCGTCAAATACTTTCAACTTTGTTACAACTGTAAACTATGCAATTCTACACTTAAGCACAAAAACATAGCATATGGTAGTAAGGACAATACAACAAAGAATACAACAAAATAAGGAACAATTCCAACAAATATCCATTTTCCAAGAAACAAATATGGAGTATATAAACTAGACGGCTCAGTATGATTCAATATATACAAAAAGATGCAAATAAGACATGAGATCAGGGGATGATTGAACATGATTAAAAACTTATGCTAATAAAAAAATAAAAGACTATGACTGCTCATTTACAAATATACAGCAATATTCTAGAAACATGTAACAATATAAAATCATTGCAGTAAGACATATACAAAGAAATAGGATTAAAACCAGTATCAACCAAGTTTAAGCTCCAAGAAATACTGGTATTTTTCTTATATTTGGATATTTTTAAAATGACCAAACATATATAAACGTAAATATAATATTGTAATTCCTTACAGAACATTCAAGAATATCCATCTCTATCAAATGATATTCTAATCATTATATGAAAGAATATCATCAAATGAATAAGCTTTACATTTATAATATAAGATGAATACCCTTCATATTCACAAATGATCCTGAATATATCAACATAAATATACTAATTCCTTAGAAAACATATAAGAATATTCATGAACATCAAATAATATTCTAATCATCATCATATGAAGGAATATCATCAAACGAATATCCTTCATAGCCTTGAAAAGCATAGTATGCAACGTACGAATGATACGCTCCTGGAATGAACATTAGAGCCCCCAAAATGATGAGGGGCCAAGTACGATCAGAATACTTTTCGTCTATGTATCCGGCAACAAGAAGACTTCCTATGACGAGCAAGAGTGTGCCAGCTGTGAACAGTAGCAGAGCGTATCCTATGGCCTTCCATGGGATACGCTTTGGCCCAGCCTGTTGAAAGATGACCAGATCACCAACATGCCAGAAATATGCACAATAAATTCTCTCTGGGAATTAGTTTTTGTAGCCTATTTCCATGTGTAGTGGTAAGACCTTTTTTCAAGTTTTATTAGTTACTATCAGTCCCAATTATTGGGGTGGACACAGACAGACTGGAACAGGGGAATAAGGCTTGATCCCTTTCCTAATGCCCTGCAGTGGGCTCAATCACGGGTATGTCACTTCCCAAGTCGAGTATTTTAACAACTATGATATCACAGTTCCCATGTGGGGACAGGACATTACTGCTACAAAAATACTTAAAAAAAAAAAAAAGTTTTTACTATCTCTTAGAATATTCCATAGAAATCCATACTTGTAAACCTCTTTGTGTGGTGAAGATCCCAAGGTTCGAATCCCAGGCAGGATACATTATATATTTCACGTTTCCAAATATAATAATGTGCTTATCTGATTAATGTGGATGCCTACGTAGCAGGGATTTGAATTGAATTCTTGCAAAAAGAGAAAAGGTGAGGTTGGGCAAAGTGGGAACAATCCGGACTGCCTCAATTTAGTATTTACTGTTATGGTGACACTGTTAGCTTCTTCAGAGGGAAGATTGCAAATGCAAAGAAGATAAATATAACTTAGCCACTTTTGTACAATGTAATCATCACTCTAACATAGTATATATTTGCATATAAAGAGAAAATTTCATTTATCTTCTTCTTCTTTCAGCCTGTAAAGGACACGGAGCTCGGTCAGCTCATAAGTCCCACCTAAAGTGCTCTAAGGAAAGTAACATCATTAGTGAGGAAAACACTACTGAGTACACTAGCTATGGATACACGAGTATCTTTAACACAACTTTTAAGTAAAAAACACATCAAATCAATACGCAAACAGTAATATATTGGTCCTTACTTTATGAAGCAAAGTCACTAAATAATCATCAAAGTTTTTAATACTTCAAGAAACAGTAATCAGTATATGCTAACTGAAAGCAGAAAGACAAGAATTTCGAAAGCATTTATTTTTGGGAGGGGGGGAAGATAAGGAGATATTTTACTTATCCATAAAATAAACCAGAAACAAAACTTTACCTAAATGCATACTTCATCAGAAAAGACAAAATATTTAAACAAAGATTAACAAAAAGTAAGGAAATTTAGGAGAATAATCCACATTGAACCACATTAAAGGCATAGGACTGTGCACACATTAATAGAAAGTAAGGAAAATTATGAGAATACTAGCCTTATGACATACTTCCACTGTGTTCCCCTGCGTGTCATGAGACTTGTCTAAAAGGAGTAGAGCGAGGGGACTGAGAATCCTCTCCTCTGTAGTTTCTCTTCCCAAAAGGTGAAGAGTATTTTGCCTTGACACAGCCACTCCCCTTATATGGGGATAAATGGTTCATATACTGTATATAGACAGATAGTATAAAGCAATAGACGTGACTAGCAAAGCAAACACTAAAGAATTACGAGTTCCAAAGCTGCAGTTCACTTAAAAATTAAGTAACATACAAATGAAATACACAAAAAAGTATACATTTACTTTCTGAGAAAGAGTATTATGCTTTCACTGATCCTACTAAAATGTTAACTTCAAATTTTTAATTGACAAAATGGCATAAGTCAAGAAGGTTTTCAAATATGATTAATGTACATGCAAGGAATATACAGAACTGAATCCGATAAAAAAGAATATCATCAATGTAAAAGAATAAGAATACAGTTGTTTAAGGATACAATTAATCAAAGCTCTATCATAGGTGAGAAAATGTTTTCAAGTTGTTCTGAAGACTAATATGCACTGACTGCAGTAGCACAGTGGTTACAACATTTGCTTGAGAAGTGACAAACCTGTGTTTGAGCCTACTGTGGGGTGTTAGGAAGGGCATCCAGCCTTAATTCCTCAGCTCCAACCTGTCTGTGTCCACCCAAATATGAAAGGGGATTAACAGTGACACAATAAATGATAAACAGTAACAACTAACATGCTCAGAGTCAGCTTGAAGAGAAAAATATACAGTACTGTATATTTATTACTATTATCCACAACAATATACAAGTCAGTCATTTCAAGACATTATATTACTGATATTGAAACGGTAACCGCAGTAGTGTAGTGGCTAAAGCACAAGCTTCAGGAGATGATAGCCCTGCATTTGAGCCCACAATGGGGTGCTGGGAAGGGTATCCAGCCTCGATTCCACAGTTTCAATCCGTCTATGTCCATCCCCATAATGGGATTCAATAGTGACGTATAAATTAAAAAGCAAAAAAACACTATGGATAATAAATTCCAGATTGAGTTCTCCAGCTCCAACCTGTCTGTCCACCCCTATAATATGAATTAAGAGCAACATAAAATGTAAAAAAAAAAAAAATAAATATTGCGGACAATGAGATCACAAGTCCAATATGTTAAAAAACATAATACAATACAGTACAGCATTTACTTTTGCATGGTAAGGTCAACACATTCAGAGAAATATGAAAAGTACAACAGACACATAAAATCGCAGCAAAAACATATAACAGAGCAAATTCAGAAGACAGTTACATATTTATAAGCAACCATGCTAAAAATTATAAAAATAAATACCTCCAACAGCATAGACATTAGCAACAGTAACATAGATACATATAACAGTCATTTTAACGAGGACAACTAATTATGGAGACAATGATCTAGTTAAGAAATGTGATTCTTGTTTTTCATTATTAAAGCTTAAATATTAGCATAAAGAGCTTTCTGAAATACCGAAGCTAATATTATTGCACAAAATATTACTAAATACTCTATAAAGTATGTATCAAGAATGCATGACAAGCTTGCAAAACAGACTTTTATCACTAATTCTAAGGTTATGATATTAACTTAAGATAAGCTGCGAACTGTATCTGAGATAGAATAGCTACCTTAAACTGAGCATCAACAAATCCGTCATCCTCCTGGCTAAGCTGCTGATATCTAACTGTTGAGGTATATGACCGAGCATCTTTACGGACCATTATCACAAAGAGATATAACAAGTACCAACAATCTGCAATATACATGAAAATCAGACACAAGGCCAAAGAAAACCAGAGACACGAGATAATATACATGGTATATTTTAGTACTGTATATACAGGAGGACCAAGAATTACGTAAGAAGGGACGACTGCCATCTCTATGTAACACAAAAACAGTATGAATATACAGTATACAGAGCAAATACATTATAGTAATAATAATAATAATAATAATGATATGTCGAGCCTCCTATATTAAGGGCATATGGGTACACAAGTCAAAGCCTTTATGCATGCAATAATAATAATAAGCAAGACAATAACCTAAATGAAAGTTTTCAAAAATATACCTAAAAAAGCAACACAACAATATAAAAGCTAAATATTTATATATAACCTGCCAAACTTACTATTATTGTATTACAGTATGCATACTGTTAATGTTATCATACACAAGACGAGATGTCGTAAGTAAGCAGGTTGTAGTGAAGATACACATGTATCATGTGAAATAAGTACAGTATATCAATAAAACCACTAGAAGTAAGAAAGTAAACACAGTGACAATGAATTTTCCCTCAACGATATGCCAGAATATTCTTACACAAAAAAAAATATTTATATTTTTTTTTCCTAAAAAAACTAACAACGTTAGTTGAAAGATATGCTTACAGCCTTTTACAGCTGGGTTACATCAATAAAAAAAACACATTAGAATATAATTAGCATATACAGGGGGTCCCCGGTTAACATGGTCCCAGAGTTATGCGATTTCACCATTTTGACAGTTATAAATTATTAATAAATTATCAACAACCCAATTTTTTTAACCACCAGGCTTATGTGATAAATTTAAACTATATGTGCTGAACAGTTTGTGAGCGCGGTGAACTAATACACAGCTAGAAGCACTGTTGTATTCGTATACATAATGTTATTGGCTTTATATATATATCTATTTATGTATTTGGTTATTTGAAGGAATAAGATTTAATTTACTTGAAAAATGACAAAATACACAGCTGTAAATAGGATCTATATGCGAAAAAGTTTGTTGAAGTTGGCCTTTGGAATACTGTACATCACATGGCATTGTCGTATACGTATATATCAAGTTAATGGCTTTATTTATTTATTTTTTATGTATTTGGGTATTTGAAGGCATTAGATTTAATTTATTTAATAACCAAATACAGTACATAGCCGTATATACGATCTTTATGCAAAAGAATATGATGCAGTTGGCCTTTAGAATACGTTGTCACAAGGCATTGTTGCATATGTAAATATCAAGTTAAATGTTTTTATCTATTTATTTCTTTGTGTATTTGATTATTAGAAGGAGTCAGACTATGGAGACGAAGAACCATCACTCACTTAAAATTTTCTCAAGTATATAGCAGAAAATTAAAGAAAGGTACTCATGAAAAGAGTAATAGCCAAAAAACTAAACATGAAGGATTATTGAGCAATATCCACTAAGGTACTTATGGATAAAGTAAATGTCATTTTTGAAGAACTCAAATCTATTACGAAAAAGAGATGAAGAGGAAAATTAAAAGCAATGATCTTAGCAATTGGATAAATGAAGTACAAGAAAAGTCAAGTTTAAACATTTTACTCCAATCGGAAATAGAATTGAAAATTGAAGAAAAGCTATATGACAATAGACCAGAATCAGTTTTTTCTTACAAAACAAGAACAAAGATAAATCTTGGAGAAAGAGACAGAACAAGAAGAACAATAACAACGCTTTTTTTAGAAGTGCCACTGAAAAGGCATTGCTTCTCAATCTGAATCTCTCATCCGCCATATTGTTCATCATGCTCATTTACTGTGATTACATACTTTCAACATGACTGAAATCAAGATGTTCTTAATGCTTTGGCTGGATGACCAGCATCAACATCACATCCCAGTGAGCCTCCTGTTGATTAAGGAAAAGAGCAAAAAGATTGTTTAATGCCATGAAAATGAGAAAGGGGAGTAAAAGAAGCAACACCCACTCCCTGCTTGTATGCCATATTATTGTTCTTGTGTTCATTCACTGGTGTTAAGCCATTCGCCCCCAAGTTGGATATGAGGGCTAAAATTATAGTTACCCAGATGCAAGCCAATCATATTAGTAAAGGTAAGCAATACTGTACACCTAGTTTGCTTTTTACGCGTGTTTACAATCCGCGAAATTGGAATAACGCCCCTCAAAAATAATAGTAAAAATATACGAAATACACGAATAACGCCCATGCAAAAAAATATGAAAAAAAAAAAAAAATTCATTTTAGTAAATAATCGACCGCCTTGGAGGCATTTTTCCGCCATACTCCTCCTCTTCTACCGCTTAATGCAATCAGATATTACGAAGGGAATTGAAGAAAAGCATTAAGAACAAACAGCAAACAAACTTGCAATATAATATCGTCAGGGAAATAGCGTGCGAGGGTGCATCAGCTGATACGAAGGCGGCAAAACGTTTGCAGATAGAGGTTCGTTCTCCCGCATCCTCCTCCTCTTCTACCACTTAATGCAATCGGATATTATAAAGAGAATGGAAAAAAAGCATTAAGAACAAACAGCAAAGAAAGATGCGACATCATATCGTCAGGGAAATAGCGTGCGAGGGTGCATCAGCTGATAAGGAGGCGGCAAAACGTTTGCATATAGAGGTTCGTTCTCCCGCATCCTCCTCCTCTTCTATTTCTTAATGCAATCGGATATTATGGAGAGAATGGAAAAAATGCTAAGTACATTACGTGGATGAGCATTAGGAACAAACAGCTAACAAACTTGTCATATAATATCATCAGGGAAAGAGTGTGCAAGAGTGCATCAGCTGATACGGAGGCGGAAAATTGCTTGCAGATAGAGATTCATTCTCCGGCATCCTCCTCCTCCTCTTCTACTGTTTAATGAGATTGGATATTAAGGAGAAAATGGAAAAAAAGCATTAAGAACAAACAGCAAACAAACTTGTCATAAAATATCGTCAGGGAAATAGCGTGTGAGAGTGCATCAGCTGATACGGAGGCGGAAAAACGTTTGCAGATAGAGATACGTTCTCCTGCATCCTCCTCCTCTTCTACCGCTTAATGCGATTGGATATTATGGAGAGAATGGAAAAAAAGCATTAAGAACAAACAGCAAACATACTTGCCATATAATATCGTCAGGGAAAAAGCGTGCTAGAGCAAAAACGTTTGCAGACAGAGGTTCGTTCTCCCATATCCTCGTGCTCACCGCCACCATGCACGTCCCAGTGTATGCCTGTTGCCCACCACATAATAGTGCATTAATTTGTTTACTGTACAGTAAATCTGTATATCTTTTATACTGTACACTATTTGCATGTTAATATAAATAACTACAAGTCTTTCTGCTTTGTTATGTACTTGCTTTACTTATCTTATAACTTTGGTATAGTGTTTCTATGTACGGTTGTGAAACGTATCTATGCACGTTATCATTGTTTCTTATGAAAAATGACTCATTACATTACGTGATTATTACAATACGCGGCACCTCTGAGAACCTATCATCGCGTTATTAAAAGAACTAGGTGTATAGTGTACTTTTACTATTTTTATGTCTTAATTACGAACTTTGATTATGTTTCTATGTTTTAGAGTATTTATTTTTAGCATTGTTGGGGGACAGAACGTCGAAATTTGATATTTTCCGACTTATGATGAAATCCAGGTTATGTTGGAAATGGAACCCTGTCGTGAATCGGGACCTCCTGTACCATAAACATGACAAATATCAAGAAGTTATAAATGACTCATTCATATTACAGTATACAAGTCCAATAACACATATATTCATTGATAAGTTTTCTATTTCCGTATTAAAATCACACTAATATAATTACAATACACTGTACTCACTCAAGAGATAAATATTAAAACTTTTACATTTCTAATGTATGTGTTTTCTTCTGTCCACTCATTTATATCATATATTAAAATTTGTTCTCTATATTCTTGTTAAATCTCATTCTAACACACAAATATGTTTTAAAGGCAGTTGTTCTCTAATATAGGCTGATGAAACTATAATATATAACAAACAAACAAAAAAATTCAGATTAATATTAAACAGCACAGCAAAATTGTTTATTAATGAGCATTTCTACAAAGTGCATAGTCATGAAAATGTTAGATTTTAGTGCAAACTGTAAATGTCAAACACAAATAAGAAAACAGCTAGACTCATATATCACAATATATCAAGCAACATATCTATATACATATATAAGTTTAAACTATTTAATATCAAATACTTGGAGCTCAGTATATA
>JAXCGZ010000332.1:30000-35000 GCA_037179515.1 Halocaridina rubra
CGTATAATGCTTCCCTCGAAATCGTTCAGTTAAGGAAACAGCCATCCATTCCTCCACCTACCTACCTACCCACCTACCTATCTACCTACCTACCTACCTACCTGCCTACCTACCTACCTACCTACCTACCTACCTATCAACACCTACCTACGTAAGACAACAGACAAAGCAGAGGAAATAAATTTGGGAGGAGAAGATGGAGCATAATTGAATACATACATACATACATACATACATACATACATACATACATGAGACGAAAAGGGAGTCAGAGGAAGAAATAAAAAAGGAAAGAAAAGAATAGGAAGGTAGAGGAAAAGGGAGGAAGGAAGTGGAAGAGGCGGAGGAAGAAAAGGAGATGACTTCAGTGGAAAAGGAGGATATGGAGTTTCATATCATGTCGTCTTCTTTATCAAGAAGAGCATCCTGTTTCACAGCTTCAGCCACGTCAATAAGATCTATTAAAAATACCAGATAATCCATTTCAAAATGTTCCGGTTTTACGTCACGGACTCCCTTTTCAACCAAGGGCTAGGACGGTTGCCTTCTTGCGAAGGACTTGTTTTGGCAGATGTAATCCTTACCCTGAGTGCATGCCCTTGCTAACCTCAGACCGTGACGGGGCGCTAAACCTCGACCTGACGCCTCAGAGCCGCGGACCCTACCGCTTGAGCCACGGTGACTACATAATCCATCTCAAAATAGCACATAAAAATTACTTTCGACACAAGACTCGGATTTAAACCAACCAACATCAAATGAGGAAATATATTTTACAACGTGACTAAGATTAGGAAATCTTTGAAATCGAGCTGGAAAAAAAACCAAAAAACAGACATCACATCCACAAGGCTCTGCTTTCAGCCATAAACTGTTGGTAGTGCACACTTTGGGTTAAGCCCATCTCGAACGAGGAAAAAAAATAAATTAAAGTGACTATGCTTGGAAAGTCGATCTAAAATAAAGGCTTATCAACATTCCAGTGGCTCTGCTCACAGCTATACACTGTCAGTGAAATAATTCATTAAAACTGGACTGTTACATAGTCCTATAGCGAGCGAAACGAAGACAAAAAAGTGATAATATTTCTTTGATATCAAAATGATACACAAAGGTAAGATCCACCACTTGCTATTAACCTCAATATTTTTATCATCTGAAGGACTAGACATAGAAATAGTCCATGCAATGAATGCATCCTCTTGTGATCCAGATGTGACAGTTTTCTGATGAGACTAAAAAGGTGTTCAATACCAGCAAGATGGAAAATTTCTCTCTTTTTGTTAACACCTCCATAAATTTCAAAGCTATGGTAATAAATATTATACTAAGTAAGATAACACAACAAGTCTATGACGTAAGTGAGTTGTGTTTGAATGATACTTCACAATATCACAAACTTAGTGTGAATTGGACTAAATCCCTAGGTAGCCATGGATTTGAGACTACGTTAGTAAGTGTAGAAGGCCTCTGCGGAGTTACAGAGAGAGAAGTTGCCAGAAATCCAACAGATTATATTAGGAAGATACAGGTTACTGCTACGGGGACATCTCTCTGGAGAACTGAAGCATTACCTAGCAACTGCACAAACGTCGACGAATGTGTTTTCACTGCAACAGAACCTACAAACAGCAATGATAAACCTGCAAATAGTGATGATAAAGCACAAGCTTTCTTCATCTTTATGTGTTTCCTGTTAGGAATAACCACAACCTTTGCACTTTTTCTAGTACGGAAATACTTCTCTAAACTGAGACGAAGATAGAGATATGATAACATTTCTTCTAATCATGGAGGAGGAGGAGGAGGAGGCGGAGGAAAGAAGCAAAGAAAGAGAGAGAGAGAGAGAGAGAGAGAGAGAGAGAGAGAGAGAGAGAGAGAGAGAGAGAGAGAGAGAGAGAGAGAGAGAGAGAGAGAGATAATTTTTTGGTAGAACATTCCTTCAGGAAGCCAAATATGGTATATTATATCGTCTGTTTATCACTAAAGAAAAAAATACTTCTTTTTAGTGCTGTACACGACAAGTTCTTGTTTTCGCTGTATCACAATTTTTTTAAACTAATGTAAACACCGTTAATGTGTCAAAATTAATAACCATTCACATGGGGTGGATATAGACAAATTGGAGCCTGGGAATGAGAAGCTGGATGCCCAGTCTAAAACCCCGCTGTAAGATCGAGCGCTCGTTAGTCGCTTCTGGACTCGTGCACTCTACCACTGGGTTATTGTGACCCCATTTTTTTTTTTTGTTAACTGTGATGTTTTACTTCCAATTCTGGAGATTATGTAAAGAAAAAAAGAATCCACAATCAGACTTTGAAAAAATATTTTCTTCTTGTCAGAAGATATTTTTATTTTATGACAGTATTAGTTTGTATAAGAACGTTATTATCGAAGATATAAAAATCTTGAAATCAGAACGGATGTTTCAATAATCCTAGATAGCATAAGCTAGTAGTGTTTCTTCCCTTAGTACTTTAAAATGATGTTCAATTGCTGCTACTACTACTACTACTACTACTACTACTACTACTACTACTTATGCTGTTGGTGCTAATAATAATAATAATAATAATAATAATAATAATAATAATAATAATAATAATAATAATAATAATAATAATAATAATAATAATAATAATAATAATAATAATAATAATAATAATAATAATGATAATAATAATAATAATAATAATAATAATAATAATAATAATAATAATAATAATAATAATAATAATAATAATAATAATAATATACAAGAATTATATACAATACTATAAATGATGCAAATGAATTATAAAAAAAATAAATATATATAGAAATAAAAATTACATTCATAGAGTAACAAAGCACTGGAAAAAAATAAATTATATATATATATATATATATATATATATATATATATATATATATATATATATATATAGAATCCGGTTTTACGTCACGGACTCCCTTATCAACCAAGGCCTAGGACGGTTGCCTTCTTGCGAAGGACTTGTTTTGGCAGATGTAATCCTTACGCTGAGTGCATGCCTTTGCTAACCTCAGACCGTGGCGGGGCGCGAACCCTCGACCTGACGCCTCAGAGTCGGAGACGCTACCGACTGAGCCACGGCGACTACATATATATATATATATATATATATATATATATATATATATATATATATATATATATATATATATATATATATATATATATATATGTATACATACATATATATATATATATATATATATATATATATATATATATATATATATATATATATATATATATATATATATATATATATATATATATATATATATATCTTAAACCGGTAAAACTAGTAGTTATTATAGGCACATTCTGGAACCGTTGACGACGAAGAATATACCCACTCACTCCCCAGTCGCCATCTTGCCTCTGTGCCACTGCTGTAAGCCTGCCCCCACCGCCACAACCCCAGATCACTTTTACTTTCTTTAACAGCCAAGCATCTGTCTGTATGTCGAGGATTTGAATCACAGAGTGGGGTAGGCGAGCGAGAAAGACCGTAGGCTTACAGAGGCAATATGGCGTCTTGCTTTGTCTTAGCATGGCCAAACAATTCTTTACCTACGACTCTGAGTACATGTACTTACCCTAAAATTAAATGATAAAACTTTATCGTATGAATTTCCCACAGATAAGTTCATGAAGTAAAAAGAACAGGAAATAAGGTAATAAAAATATTCTCAGCGAGAAAAAATAAGATTTTTCCCCCCAGTAAACAGCGTAAGAATAACAACCATAACAGTCTAAAGTGAAGAGAAAGCTCCAACGGATGAAAAATATATGATAGTACAGCTATATACTCAAGACAAACACAACTAGATCTTTTTTTTTCTTTTTTTAATCTATGAGAAGATAAAACAACAGTCAAATACGTGACAATAACAACAGCATCGTAGAACAGAGTTTATCTCTAGAAGAAACATCAGTCAGCGGATGCTTCAGTAATAGTCTAAACTCTATAAGCACACACACCAGGAATCTCAGAATAGTTACAGGTTGATTCTAAATACCTGTAGATTACTATCTATAATACAGTCTATATCCCACTTGCAAGGGGCTTGGAATACTCAAAAACACACACACAGAAAATCACCTTTTTTCATCTAATACTAACACATTCATCTTACTTGTCACAAACATGCCACCAAGCTTCTGCCTCTTATCCTCACTTGTTCCATAACTAGGCATATTCGGAGAACCATTTCCAGGGAGTCTGGATAGTGTTTTTATCTAGAACCGAATTGTGTGCATTGATTGCAACAAACACCAATAACATTTTCTACTATTGGGTAATGCAATAAAGATCCATAGGAAACAGGTCACAGGCACTCCATTTGTATGAGAACTACAACAATACAAAACGACATTAAATATAACGGCATATATCTATCGCACTTTGTATAATGAAATATAATGCTACCTTCTAACCGATTATCTTAACAGTGATATATAGTGAAGTGGAAAATCTATTAAAAATCAAAAGGAAAGAAAAGTATATTTTCGATCAGACGAAGACATGATGTGCAGTCCAACCAAGATGCTCAACGTAACTGCATTTGTCGTAGCATTTCTGGTGCTTGTAAAAGCAGCGACCCCACTTGAAAACAGTAATGATCTAGAGTGCCACGAGGGAATAAAAGTTCTTGCTGGAGAAAAGAAAGAGATTTTCAGATCAACGGAGCCTCAAAATATGACACTCTACGCTGCCATAGGTGATCGTTTTGCACAACTAGAGGTGAAAGTGACACTGAACTTCAATAAAAACCAAAGTAATATCTACTCAAGAGAGGAACTGTGCTTAAAACCTACAAGACACTATCGTGCCTTGACAGTGGCCCTGACGAAAAAACCTAGTCGTCAAAACCCATGTATCAGAGTGAAAGGGCTTTGTTCTGCGTGTAAAGTACTGAAATATCAGGAGAAATTCGACATTATCAACTCGTTTCAAGTCTATGCGACA
>JAXCGZ010000332.1:40000-45000 GCA_037179515.1 Halocaridina rubra
GGTGGCCATGCTACCAGAAGATGAAAAAGGGTTATTTAATCAGAAAGAAGGTGACATCATAACCAGAGTCGGATATAATACAAAGTAACAGGACATGACAAGGGGAGCACAGCATCCTAATTCTATTTGTAGAATAATAACAAATAAACAAACAAACAAACTTTCATTTCCATTTTCTATACAATGGCTGTTCTTTTACAAAACTAAGAGTACACTTATAAATAGACATATAATTGATCAAATAAGTGAACAGATGATAATAATAATAATAATAATAATAATAATAATAATAATAATAATAATAATAATAATAATAATAATAATAATAATAATAATAATAATAATAATAGTAATAATAATAATAATAATAATAATAAAAAGTTAATGATAATAAAGATATTTCTTGGACAATAAAAATATCTAAGGAATAAATCCATATTTACAGCCTCTAATTTGCATATGAAGTAGAGGAAGATAGTTGAAGTAAATGGTTGAGGCCTACAGCTCGAAATAAATAAAGTGGATATGAAAAGAATTCCTTGAGAAAAAGGTAAACATTATGGAATTGTTGATAAAAAGGGAAGACACAAATAGTGTTTAAGTACAGTAAACTAGGACAGGTAGGTTGCCATGTAATGAAGAGGTGGAGTAAACCAGCTGCGGCTATCGGTCCTCTCGACAGAAGATCCTTACCAGCTACAATAAAAAAGTAAGTATTTATATATCAGAGGGAGTGTCAGAGTGTGCGTTTCATGTACATTTAACATCATAATAAAATATGGTAATTCTAAACTTTACAATGTACAGAAGTCTTAATAATCTTTTTCCTTTATTTATATCCATATTACAGATAGATCTACAAGCGGACCGTACCAAAGGCACTTCAGAATATGACACAATCTGAGAGAAGACATTTAGCCGGCCACAATTCTACGGGGTCTACGCTCCAGCTCACAGGGCTGGAGGAGAAGGCGGCCGCCATTGCTGCTGCTGCTGGTTCCATGCCTTGGGTACGCCATCAATAATCCTCTTGAGTAGGTGATGACAGCTCCGACCACTAAGTACCCCGAGACCTATAATTATAATTTCATGGTCTGGCGCCTTTCCTTTGTTGGGAGCCAATTAAAGTCATGTTCAAACAGCGGGGCGCCCTCTCTGTTGAGCCAAAACCGCCCTTATGGGACGCTTTTAAGGGCGACTTCGGCTCGCGCGGCTTGCGCTTCGGGGCACACCCATCCAGACCTTCCTTTCAAACGGTTTTTAGCAGGTAAAAAGACTACCTGGGTGGCATGTTGGATGCCCTCATCTGAATCTCGTCTCAGCGTTTCTTACTGGTTGAGGCAACACCGCTAACCAATAGAAATGGAGAAAGGAATGGCTAGATGTACTCTCACTCGTATGATGAGTCTCAACTTTGGGATGCTGGTGTTCAACCTTACCAGTTGCCGGCTATTATGTTAAGTATTTGATTTATTTCTTATTTATTCATGTATTTACTGATTTATAAATTTATTCAGGAAGTCATATAATTAATTCATTAACTAATCTTATTTTTACTTAAAATGAAACTTGGACTTATCTCAAAGGCTTGTGTAAAATTCCACGTAATAGATTGTTCATGCGATAGTTTCTTCTTATAATATTAAAGAGATAAATGAATAATAAATGCAATAAACTCTTAAAATAGAATATATATATATATATATATATATATATATATATATATATATATATATATATATATATATATATATATATATATATATATATATATATATATATATATATATATATATATATATATATATATGTGTGTGTGTGTGTGTGTGTGTGTGTGTGTGTGTGTGTGTGTGTGTGTGTGTGTGTGTGTGTGTGTGTGTGTGTGTGTGTGTGTGTGTGTGTGTGTGTGTGTGTGTGTGTGTGTGTGTGTGTGTGTGTGTGTGTGTGTGTGTGCGTGTGTGTGTGTGGGTTGATTGGATCGCAAGTTATTGTTATATTCTTATAATAATAAAC
Organism: Halocaridina rubra; assembly: GCA_037179515.1. Lineage (NCBI taxonomy): Eukaryota > Metazoa > Arthropoda > Malacostraca > Decapoda > Atyidae > Halocaridina > Halocaridina rubra. Next base: position 42,014 of record JAXCGZ010000332.1, read on the forward strand.
ATTGTACTACTCATAATATCGGAAATTACTTTTTTAACTATAAATCTAATAATAATAATAAATAATAATAATAATAATAATAATAATAATAATAATAATAATAATAATAATAATAATAATAATAATAATAATAATAATAATAATAATAATAATAATAATAATAATAATAATAATAATAATAATAATAATAATAATAATAATAATAATAATAATAATAATAATAATAATAATAATAATAATAATAATAATAATAATAATAATAATAATAATAATAATAATAATAATAATAATAATAATAATAATAATAATAATAATAATAATAATAATAATAATAATAATTATTATTATTATTATTATTATTATTATTATTATTATTATTATTATTATTATTATTATTATTATTATTATTATTATTATTATTATTATTATTATCCCTGAGAGAGGGCACATACCCTTCAGAAATCAAATAAAAAAAGAGCTAAAAATTAATTGATATGATATGAATCTCCGTGACCGTTATAAAGTAAAAAGAAACAGGTCAAATCCTTCATTGATAACAGTAAAAATATCTACCAAAAAAAAATTAATGGCTCTAGACATGATACAGCAGCAACATGGAAAGCGATAAGAAGAATGATACCCAGTGGCAAGACTACCTTGGACAGTTATGAGAATATTACTGGGCTGAAAGACAAAGTGGGAAATTGTAATAACTATTTTGCTAATGTTGGCAAAAATTTATATAAGAAAACGCAAGAAAACATCAACTCAGTGGACATGAGTAATTACTTAAATCAATATTCTTCCAATGTAAGCAAAAATTATTACTTCAAGATCAATTCTTTTGATTGTGCTACCATTATTCTTGCCATACAGAGCCTAAGAAACTCTGGTTCTTTTGGTCCAGATGGTATACCCTTTCAATTCATCAAAGATGCTCTACCAGTAATTGTATTCTATATCACAATAATTGTAAACACCTCCATTGTTACTAGAAGGTTGCCTGATTCTTATAAAAATCACATGTAATACTTCTACATAAAAAGGGGACCAGAGAAAATGTGACAAACTATCGCCCCATTTCTCCTCTACCCATTTTCTCTAAAATATTAGAATAAAAATTGTTGCTAACCAATAAAGTCATTTCTAGAGATAAACAGACTATTATCTGCACTGCTCAAAGTTACTAATAAAATTTATAATAACATAGATAAGAAAAAATCTCTCTGCTTGTATTATTAGACTTATCAAAAGCCTTTGACAGTATAGACCATGAATTTCTTATTGATAATATCTGATTTAGAGAGCATCTGTCTAATCGAAGACAGTCAATCCGGCTTAACAAAATCACATCTACTAAAAAAAAAAAAAAATAATAATAATAATTTGGTGTTCCTCAGGTATCAGTCCTTGGTCCTATCCTCTTCTCCATTAACGCAAATAATTTTTCTAATTCATTCCCGACTGTTTCATGAACAGTATGCAGATGGCAGTCAGCTACTCCATAGTGGTGATACTAATAATCTCCCAGAAGTAATCTTAAGTACAAAAAACACTCTGTCAAAAATTAAAACCTATTTTCAAGATATCGCAAAGTTAATTAACGAAAGAAAAACACAGTGCTTGTTTATTGGTTCAAGGTTCCACATAGCACGAATTCCAGAAAACACAACAATTAATTTTTGTGGCAATATCATCACACCTAGCAAAACTAGATGAAGCTTGCAAAAAGGTATCAGGAGCTCTAATATACTTATCACATATAAAAGACAATTTTGAAACTACCACTCGAATAATGGTTTTCCAATCCCTAGCCCTCAGTCTTATTCATTATTGAACAACCGCATGTGCAGCTACCAAAAAGACTCAGATAATTAGAATACAGAAGCTTATAAATTTTGCATATCGGGTTGCCCTGGGAGTAATAAGAAAATATGACCACATCACACCAACTCTCAAAAAACCTGGGTGGATGCAGGCAGAAAACAAGATCGCCTATTCTATTTACAATTTTGCATACTCAATTTTGAGCCATCACTATCTCAACTGGCAATTAAATTCAAAACATTCATGGATATAAGGGGAACTAACACAAGACAAAGTAGTGAGGTCTTTGTCCAGAGAACAAACACAGATGCAGGTTTAAAGTTAATTACTGTTAGAGGGCCAATACTCTGGAACAATATTCCAGAACATCTTAAAAAAAATTCATCCTCCTTCAAAGGCAAACTATATACTGTAGTTTTCTTTTGGGTAAATAGTTACTGCTAACACAGTAATCAAACTTAATGAATTAATTTAATTTTCCTTAATACTAACTGTTCTGTATGTAAATAGATAACACCTTTTTTGATCTTTAGGTTACGCACTAATTGTTATCATTATAAGCAGTACAAAAATGGTGAGGATGCCGATAATAATGGTCACTTTTACTCATGAACTATCCAGTATGTAACTTGTTATTGCGGTCTATATTTAAATTTATGTATCGAGTGTCCTTCTTACTGCTTTATTATTAATATTATCGTCACCATTTGCATTATTATTATTGTTATTATATCTTTCTACTGTAAATGTTGTTAATTTTCTAAGCAAGCTTTACCTCACTTCACTTGTTTGTGTAACTGTTATATCTTGAATGTACTACTGTACTATTGTACTAATTTCTTTTATTATTGGCCCAATTACCTTATATCATCTAGATTTCAGGTATCTTAATGTGTAACTTACTACTAGTGTTCTACTTTAGTATCATTATCATTATTATTATTATCTTCATTATTATTATTATTATTTTTATTATTATTATTATTATTATTATTATTACTATTATCATCATTATCATTATTATTATTATTATTATTATTATTATTATTATTATTATTATTATTATTATTATTATTATTATTATTATTATTATTATTATTATTATGATTATTATTATTATTATTATTATTACAATGATGATGATGTATAAGCTTTACTTA
>JAXCGZ010000332.1:50000-77500 GCA_037179515.1 Halocaridina rubra
TCCTGATGACATATCCCCTCATGTGCTTAAAAAATGCGCAAACACAATATCAGTGGCACTAAGTATCATATTTAAGGAGTCATTGGAGTCGGGGGAGATTCCAAGATGCTGGAAACAAGCAAATGTGATACCTATCTTCAAAAAGGGAAGGAGGGATACGGCTCTGAACTATAGACCAGTTTCCTTGACCAGCATAGTTTGCAAAGTTATGGAGAAACTACTAAGGAAACATATCTCTCTTCACTTGGAATCCTTCAACTTTTTGTCAGTGAGGCAACATGGCTTCAGAGAAGGAAGATCAACAGTAACAAACTTATTAGAATTTTATGATGAGGTAAGCCAAATCTTACAGGAAAGAGAGGGCTGGGCAGATTGCATATTCCTAGACTTCCAGAAAGCGTTTGACACTGTTCCACATGGGAGACTTATTAGGAAGCTGCAATCAATGGCTAGAATAGGTGGAAATGTCTTGGAATGGATAAAAACTTACTTAGAAGGAAGGGAACAGAGGGTTAGAGTAAGACACTCAGTGTCTGAATGGAGAAGAGTTAGTAGTGGAGTTCCACAGGGTTCAGTTTTAGGGCCACTTTTGTTCCTTGTATATGTAAATGACCTACCAGAGTCTGTAAATTCATTCATGAATATGTTTGCAGATGATGCAAAGATTGTGAAGAAAGTAAAAAACGAGAACAATGGTAGAGAACTTCAGGAGGATCTAAATAATCTGCATGAGTGGTCAGAAAAGTGGCTAATGAAATTCAATACCTCAAAATGTAAGGTAATGAGAATGGGTACAAGTGCAAGAAGGCCCAAGCTTGACTACTCGGTGGCTGGAGTACAACTTCAGGAGACAGAAAATGAGAGAGATCTAGGAGTAAACATATTGGCAGATTTGTCTCCAGAAATACATATAAATGGCGTAGTAAGGGCAGCATATGCATTCTTATCAAATGTAAGGGTAGCCTTCAGGCACATGGACAAGGAAATGTTCAGAAATATTTATGTAACCTATGTGAGGCCAAAACTCGAATATGCAGCCCCCTTTTGGAATCCGCACTTGAAAAAGCACATAGCTAAGCTTGAAAAAGTTCAAAGACATGCCACGAAACTGGTGCCAGAAATACGCAATCTCGGTTATGATGAGAGGCTGAGGGAATTAGACTTGCCATCACTCGAAGCTAGAAGAGTAAGGGGGGATATGGTGACAGTCTTTAAATTCCTTCATGGTTATGATAGAGTGGATAGGGATCGATATTTCGATATGGCTGGCTCTAGAACTAGAGGTCATAGTTTGAAGCTTCGGAAGAAAACTTGTTTGCAGGATGTAAGGAAATACTTTTTCAGTGTAAGAGTAGTTGATAATTGGAATTCGCTAAGCGAGGAGGTAGTTAATGCTACCTCAATCCATAGTTTTAAGGACAGGTATGATAAGTATCACTAAGTCTAAAAATGGAACCGATCAGGAGACGGGAAGATACGAGCTTTGGGCTCTTTCCCGTAAACACAATTAGGTAATCACAATTAGGTAATCACATACATACATACATACATACATACATACATACATACATACATACATACATACATACATACATACATACATACATACATACACACATACATACATACATAATTCAGTTGTATTATATATTCTAACAGTAAAATACGTACACACACACAAACACGCAAACTATTCTTTTATGAATGTGACAACGGAACAGGCAAGAACATTGCCCTCATCAATAAAGGCACGGGCAAGAAGAAAACATTAAGACGAAGAAAAAGTAAAAGGCTAGGGACGAGACAGAAATGAGGAAATGATACACAATAGGAAAAGAACGGGTTAAAAGAATAGTCGAAGTACTGAGGACCTAGAAATATGGCAGGATTAGGCCCTGAAATGACGATAGATCCGGTTTTTTTTTTTATAAGGAAGATAGGTAATAAGAATTAGGAAAGACAGAAGGGGGAAGAGAGTTCCAGAGTCTGGAGGTAGATGGGAAGAAGCAGTAGCTGCATCAACCAATCCACGAGCTACAAATCTCCACACAGCACCTGTGAGACGAGGCTCACCTGCTTTGAACACACAAACACTCAATAGTTATTTTATGCAAATATGTTTCGGTTTTACGTCACGAACTCCCTTTTCAACTAAGGGCTAGGACGGTTGCCTTCTTGCGAAGGACTCGGTTTGGCAGATGTAATCGTTACCCTGAGTGTATGCCCTTACTAACCTCAGTCCGTGACGGGGCGCGAACCCTCGACCTGCCGCCTCAAAGTCGCGGACGCTACCATTTTGCCACGGAGACAAACACAAATATAGAGAGAATCACACTGATTATTTGAACAGACACACTAGCAAAACAACCACAAATACAAAAGGCCTTCTTGATCAGACAAACAAAGTAAACAAAACAAACACATGCAGATAAACAAACATACTGGACTCTGGAGACCAAAATGCAAATAAGAATGGACTGGAACGCTGCTTTAGCCAAAGGGTCAACATAATGATATACTCCAGAGCAAGTTGTAAACTTTTTCAATGAGATTCTCAGAAGACCCTCGAGAGACCCACTCAGGGATCCTCGGAAAAAAAAAAAAAAAACTTCAGGTTACATATCTAGGGAAACAAAATTTGGTCTTACACCTCTTCATAAAAATATTCCATTCAGACACTTGGGAAAATAAAATTTTGTTTGACGACTCTCCCTAAAAAAAAGAAAGAAAAAAATTATATATATATATATATATATATATATATATATATATATATATATATATATATATATATATATATATATACATTGAAAAAAGTGAATATATATATATATATATATATATATATATATATATATATATATATATATATATATATATATATATATATATATATATATATATATATATATATATATATATATATATATATATATATATATATATACACAATTGTATGCTAAAGCAACCGCAAGTCATTTATTTGGGGGAAAAAATTTTTGTCTAACACCTCTCGAAAAAAGAATATAGTAATCGGATATAAACAACCCAAGTCAGATATTTGGAGAAAAATTTTTTTTTTCTAACACCGCTTCCTCAAATGGAAAAAACAAAATAATTACACTAAAACAACTTCAAGTCAGAGAAATGGGGAATTTTTTTTTTAACACCTCTCTCTTAAAAAAAATAACACACACACACACACACACACACACTATAGGAAGAAACTGCAACGGTAAATGCATTCGTCTTTTGAAGGAGAGATAGACCAGACAACGGGGAACTATGAACACAGGGCGCTTTCCCATGAGCACAAATAGGTCAATATATACAGATATACACTAAGAGAAGACTTAGAAAAAGCTTAATTCATTCCATTTTCAGATTAGATATGACAAGTATAAGTGAATAATATAGAAAAAAAAAAGACCAGGACACGGGGAGCTATGACCAAAGGGTTAATGAGAACACAATTAGGTAATTACATACACAAACACACGCAAAAACACACACATTAAGGGAAGACGCTGTAAACTCCAAAGGCATTTTTAAGTTAATGGAAACATATATCGTAAGTGTTCTTAGTGTATCAGAAAAGAAACCGACCAGGAGACGGGGATTTACGAGCATAGGAATCTACCATGAACACATTTAGGTAAATATATATATAGGGAAGCACACACACACACACACACACACACACAGTTAGGTAATCACACAATGCAAATTAGCAGGAGGGTCTGTCCCCTTCTATTTAATTTTCATGCTTTTCCTCCCAAATCCGTCACTGTGTTCCCCCCCCTTTTTCTATCCCATCCTTATGAATTACACACATACACGCACACTCACCCTTTTCCTCCCAAAACGAAGTCCTTGGTTTTGGAATCTATAGTCGCATATTAGTCGAGGGTTCGCGTACCGTCACGGACTGAGGTTAGTAAGGGCATACACTCAGGGTAACGATTGCATCTGCCAAAACAAGTCAATCGCAAAAGGGCAACCGTCCTAGCCCTTAGTTGAAAAGGGAATTCGTGACGTAAAACCGAAACCAGTCGCATATTAACATATATTCATATATAACAATGAGCCTTAATTCCCCAGCTCCAAATTTATTATTAATTCCTCCGAGTCAACCTGTCTGTGTCCACCCCCATTCGAATGGGGGATTAATGTTGACACATAAAACGACAAACAACAAGATATTTCAAAAAAATGTCTGTGGAACTGCATGCAATTTTTTTAACGCTGTGCTATGAGTTAGAGTTCCATCCAGAATTATTGTTATTTTTCTATGTGAACGATCATAAAAAATTGGACATTCATGTAAATATCTTTTTTTAACTTCATATTAATTTCCGGACTGCTTAAAATCTTCAAGAAGGAAACGTTATTCGACAAGAACCAAACATTTTTCGACAAGAACCAAACGTTTTCGACAAGAAACAAACGTTTTTCGACAAGAAGCAAACGTTTTTCGACAAGAAGCAAACGTTTTTCGACAAGAACCCAATGTTTTTTATTTATTGGTCATCTATATCAAAATGTTTGGACATTAGCCAAGTGCGGAGTGGCGTCAGCGAAATGTATCTCATTGAAATTCCATTTTTTTTCCTAAGAATTTGCAGTCGGGTTGTCCTCGAAGGAAACGGGAAGAGTGCCAAAGGCGAGTGCCAGATATATCCGGCAAAAAGGATCACTGGCACTATATTATTAAGATAAGGCTTCCTGATCTTATATTTGTTATCTGAATATTTGGCGACAGAAGACTTAATGTTTCAGCCAGTTGATGATATATTCTCAAACATCAACAACAAATGACTCTAGACTAAACGCAAGTCAAAGCATAGGTCTTTATATTTCATTAACGAAAGCATCATTGTTGAATCTACTACTACAACAACTACTACTACTACTACTACTACTACTACTACTACTACTACTACTACTACTACTACTAGTAGTAGTAGTAGTAGTAGTAGTAGTAGTAGTAGTAGTAGTAGTAGTAGTAGAAATGCTTGAACATTTTTTCTGCATCAATTTGCAGTCACAAAGTTTGTTCCAATTTTAAATTTTTTTTGTTACCTAACTTGCGGCAAGGCTTGATCATAGCACAATGTGAGCATCAAAGATCTCTCTTATTATAAAGAAAATAGAATCTCAATTTCCAATAGAAGACACGAGCCAAACGAAAAGATATATCTTCATTTCCTCAAAAGTAATTTCATCTTTACACAGTCCTTATAATCCAGCATAATTAAAAAAAAAATAATATACCGTATTCATTTAAAAGTATGTTAGACGCTAGAGTTAAAAACTGACTTAAAGGGGGGTTTACACGGTCAAACGGTTCGTCGAAAGCGATTCGACAGACAAGTGTTTGAAGTGATGTTCGAACGTGTGAACGGGGTATTTGGTTGTCGAACACGTTTGTCGAACATGTTCGACTACCAAATACCCCGTTCACACGTTCGAACATCACTTCAAACACTTGTCTGTCGAACCGCGTTCGACGAACCGTTTGACCGTGTAAACCCCCCTTAACAGTGCTCACTGATGAGACAACCGAGAAAGAATAGTTTACAATATATCTCTATTTCTTACCACCAGCCATAAATCAGACGTAATTAATACTCGGACTTTCTTAACGTAGGTTCCACGCCCCATCAGGGGTTTCTGAGACGTTCCTACGATTATCCGCTACTGATAGTTAGCACAGTTTTGACACAGTTGGTCCCCAATCGAATGGGAGGTAGACAGAGACATGTTGGAGCTGGAGGATTAGGTTTGATGCCCTTCCCAACGTCCCACAGCGTGACAAACCCGTGTTGGTCATGCCAGTCACTTCCCGATTAGTGCCTTCTCCTACTGAGCTACCGCGGGAACAATACTTATGAAGCGTACAGAAATACAGGATTACAGAGAATTGAAATCGCCACGTGTTGGGTGAATGATCAATATTTCTGGAAGCTAGATTTGGCTCCGGTTTTACGTCACGGACTCCCTTTTCTAACGAGGACTAGGACGGTCGCCTTCTTGCGAAGGACTTGTTTTGGCAGATGTAATCGTTACCCTGCGTGCATGCCCTTGCTAACCTCAGACCGTGACGGGGCGCGAACCCTCGACCTTACGCCTCAAGTTCGCGGACGCTACCGCTTGAGCCTCGGTGACTACTTCTGGAAGCTAGATTAAAGCCTCAAATTATGCCTACCACGCTGACATATTGTGAACTGTACATAACTTTCTTTTACTTGAGAAATGAAAAGCAATTCAAGGGTTCTCTCTGAATAAAAGGTTGAGAAACCGTATTCCCTGCGTGTCGTAAAAGGCGACTAAAAGTGGACGGGGCGGGGGGACTAGGAATCCCCCCCCTTGTACTGACCTCCTGTGAGACGTCAAAGAAGAAGGGGAGTAGAGGGGAGAATAACTTCTCCCCCAAACTGTTTTCCTTTTTTGATGTCGGCTACCCCCCAATTAAAGGGGGGAAACAGCCAAGGTATATGTATGTATGTATGTACATTTAGCAAAGAGGGAAGTAAGACTTAATTTTTCGAAAAAATAGGGGAGAATATCGGTCACGAGTAGTTCTCTCTCTCTCTCTCTCTCTCTCTCTCTCTCTCTCTCTCTCTCTCTCTCTCTCTTTCTCCCTAAGTATGATACTCTTTCTATTATGTTCTAATCATTCTAATAAAAACAATTTTCAATTACATCTCCTTTTATTACAGCTCCTCCTCTCACCCTTTAAGTGGGTCCCTCATTGGTTAATGATTACCGGAAAAGCGAACTTCCAGCTTTTACTGGCTATCACCTCAGCTGTGGGAGGAATATTTTACATACGAAAACTCTTTAATGTATAGTTAATCAACTTACAAAGGAAGTGAATTTGAGACATTTTACATTCATAGTGTCATCTAATACTCTCTGAAAGAGAGGATTTCAGGAACAAAAAGATCACTGGCAATATATTATATAGATAAGGCTTCCTGATCTTAAATTGGTTATTTGAATATATATATATATATATATATATATATATATATATATATATATATATATATATATATATATATATATATATATGTATATGTATATATATATATATATATATATATATATATATATATATATATATATATATATATATAAATATATATATATATATATATATATATATATATATATATATATATATATATATATATATATATATATATATATATTCCTGTCTTGTAAGTCAAAATTAGTCCCCAACAAAATGGAGCTGAATAATCAAGATTGGCTGCCCCCCTCCCTCTAAAACCCCGCGGAAGGTTCGAACTCGCAAATGTCAGGCTCATCACTTTCCAACTTGTGCGCTCTACCACTGAGCTACAGCTACCTTCGATAAAACGTAAAGATGTGATCAAAAGAACGATAAATATGGAGATATATGAGTGGAGGAAAATGGAAGACCAAGAAAGAACTGGAACTATTGTATAGAGCAGGATATGAGGGAGAAGAGACTAATGGAAAGAATGCATGTAGAAGGTTGGCCCATGACCTCAGCCGCCCGTTGTGATACTACAGCTAAAAGGTCTTTTGGACTTGAATAGGACTGTCAAGTACAGTTCGATGCAAAGTCTTCCTTCAGTGACGGTTCTTTTTCAATGCCTACGTCAACACCGAATATTCTTGGATGTTCGTTACACATCTCTTATTATCCCTTCACACTTGACGAGTCACAACACTCCCCATGTCTGTTTCTCTCTACTTTATATTTTCTTCGTTCCCAGGCCCGACGAGGGAAGATTTATTATTATTTTTTTTTTGCCCGTTCTGTTGTCACAATCGTTATAAAAAAAAGAAGAGAGAATCAAGTATTCAATAGATATGAGCGGGGAAAGACAGTCAAAGTTAGTGACCCCACGTGAAAGAAGGAATGAGCTGGAGACAAAGGATAAATATAGTGTCATCTGAACACTGCTAACTCAGCCGTATAATTGGAGGCCTCAATTACTACATCAGAATATCTGGGAAAGAAAGTTAATCAAAAGTTAATATATTTAACAAGGATATTAAAATAATGATAAAATTAATGGTTGTGAAATTGCCTGACATTACAGAATATAATGAAAAAAGCAACTGCTGATAAAAAACAAGTCTTCAATTTGGGTGTTTCATAAGGTAATGATTTTTTTAAGAGTGTGACACCGGGACAGGCAGAAACTGCCCTCATCAAAAAAGGCCCAGGCACGAGAAAATACCAAGACGAAGGAAATGAAAAAGGTTAAGGACAAGGCAGAAATGAGGTAATGTCACACAAAGGAAAACGACAGACAGAAAAAAACCAGTCAAAGTACAGAGGACTCAGAGATATGGAGGACTAGGCTCTGAGATGACGATAGATCTGCTTTTTGAAGGAAGAAAGGTCATAAGAATTAGGAAAGACAGAAGGAGGAAGAGAATTCCAGAGTCTGGAGATTTATTTTCAGTACACATTAAATTTAATCTACCTGCATTATTATTATTATTATTATTATTATTATTATTATTATTATTATTATTGTAGTCACCGTGGCTCAAGCGGTAGCATCCTCGACTCTGAGGCGTCAGGTCGAGGGTTCGCGCCCCGTCACAGTCTGACGTTAGCAAGGGCATGCACTCAGGGTAAGGATTACATCTGCTAAAACAAGTCCTTCGCAAGAAGGCAACCGTCCTAGCCCTTGGTAGAAAAGGGAGTCCGTGACATAAAACTGGAACAATTATTTTTATTATTATTATTATTATTATTATTATTATTATTATTATTATTATTGTTATTGTTATTATTATTATTATTATTATTATTATTATTATTATTATTATTATTATTGTTATTGTTATTATTATTATTATTATTATTATTATTATTATTATTATTATTATTATTATTATTTTTATGATGATGATTATGAATAATAATAATAATAATAATAATAATAATAATAATAATAATAATAATAATAATAATAATAATAATAATAATAATAATAATAATTGTCACAATGAGAATCACTGATGTTAGTTTAAAAGCTAATTATTTTTGAATGCTCTGAGTGACTCTCTACAAACACGTACAAGTTATTATATGCTTTCCTTAACCTATACACTGTCAATTTCGCAATAATTAATGTCATATGTAATGAAAGAGAACATTTGTAAATTAAGAAAAATGTCAGACCGCAAGTAATAGTTTCATAGAGATACTTAAATGTCAGAGAGAGAGAGAGAGAGTAATAATAATAATAATAATAATAATAATAATAAGTCTTTATTTCCAACGTACATTGGGTATTCAAATAAGATGCATATATATTCCAGATAGACATCTGTGGTGTACGATATAGACATACTAAAACAAACAAATCATAAAGATGGGTGTACTATTAAAATTTACAAGTAAAATCCTCCTTTAAGAGTAACTTCTTAAGATTATATTTAAAAGTATACACTGAACCAGCATTTTTTAGTTCTCTTGGAAGCTGATTATATAAATGAGGTCCACGAATGTTTATATCTCTTGAGCCAATATCAGTTTTAGACCTTCGTACTAATAAATCTTCCCCTTGACGGGTAGTTAACCCGGTAACTGAGCTTACTGTAGAAAAATTATACAAGCAATCAGGAAGATTGTTTCTTAGTATATTAAAAACAAAGGTACATATATCAAAAACATATTTATCTCTAATCTTTATCCATTCTAGATCTTTTAAAACAGGAGAGATGTGCTCGCATTTTCTTACATTGCCAACAGCCACTCGTGCTGCAAAGTTTTGTAACTTTTGTATTCTTTGTAATTGAGTCTTATTTGTACATCCCCAAACTTTGAGACAGTAATTAATTAAACTCATAGCTAAGGACTGGACAATTATTATACGAGTTGATGTTTCAAATGAGTCTTTTACCCTATTTAGATATATTAGAGTACCCAGTACTTTTTTATAAATTTCATCTATATGCATTTCAAAATTCATGTAACGGTCAAAATAGACACCTAGGTTCTTTACCGAGTTCATTGGCTTAATGATATTACCGTTAAAATTTATATGAAGATTGTCATCAACTTCTGATAATAATTGTCTGGATCCGATAAGAATAGATTGGGTTTTAGTTTCATTAAGTAATAGACCATTTTTTAGAAAGTAACGTTTAGCCATATAAAAAATTTCTTCTGCTCTACGAATAATATTTTCTAAATCATTAATTTCTCCTTCAATTAAGATTTGAGTATCGTCAGCATATTGAATGACATAACAGTTAGGTAAATATTTTACTAGATCGTTTACATATATTAGAAAAAGTATAGGTCCTAGGATCGATCCCCGAGGGACCCCAAACAATACCTTCTTGCGACTTGAAACTACATCTTTTATTCTGACTGTCTGGTAGCGGTTTTTTAAATAGTTCTCGAACCAGCTTGGGTCAATGTTCATTTTTTTTGCATTTTTCTAATAAGATGGTATGGTGTACACTATCAAAAGCTTTAGAAAGATCGAGTAGTAGTAGCAATGATATTTTCTTATTATCTATATTTTTGTATATTTCATCTGATATTTTCAATAAGGCAGTTTCAGTTGATAATTTTGGCCTGAAACCGTGTTGACTTTTTGCAATAAGTTCATTTTTTTCAAGAAACTCACTTAACTGATTTGCAACACTCTTTTCAAGTATCTTTGATAAAATTGGTAGTAAAGAGATTGGTCTATAGTTAGAGACGTCGTCAGGATTTCCATTTTTAAAACCAGGAATTACATGGGGATTTTTCCATAAATCTGGGTAAATATTGGTAACTATGGAAGTATTGATTATTACCGTCAGATAATATGCTATTACAAATAATGAATCTCTAATAAAACGAAAACAAATTCCATCTGATCCATATGCATTAGAGTCTTTCAGATTTTTTATTACTAAGATTACTGTATTACAATCTACTGTAGTAGGGTTAAAGACATCATTACTTCTATTGAATGCACTATGTTCTTGAAGATTAACATTATTATTATTATTACTACCATCATCACTATTATCATTACCATTACTACCACCATCATTATTATTTACACCATTATCAACATTTCTATTATTATTACTACTACCATCATCATTATTATTACCACCATTACTATTATTGATTTCATTTATTATTTCTTTTTTTGTTTTTTCAAAGGTTTTTTCCCCACTTCAGCGAAAAAATTATTGAACTCTTCTGCTTTAGCACTTACATCTACCTCATCGGGTATAATTGATATGTTACTACTTTTATTACAGTTATTGGAAAGCATGGTTTTAGCAATTTTCCATGTATCAGAGATATTGCCTTTAGCGTTTTGAAATTCATTTTTGTAATACTGTTTCTTACTGTTACTTAATAATGATTTTACTTGTTTCTTATGCTCTGTAAACTTTTCTCTTAAAGGGATATTATCTCTTTGTAGTTTTACTTCGTTTTGTAGTTTGTCTCTTTCTTTCATAATGTTTTTTATGTCATCTGTTATCCAAGGAGCGGGGGGACGAAATATTTCTCTTGTCACGAGTGGTGCACATCGATCTATACATGATGATAAGACACTGGTTAAAACTTTTACTTGTATATTAATATTATCGGTATATATATATATATATATATATATATATATATATATATATATATATATATATATATATATATATATATATATATATATATATATAGAGAGAGAGAGAGAGAGAGAGAGAGAGAGAGAGAGAGTAATGATATCATGCCATGAGTGTCAGTTTTTCTAATATATTTAAGTGTATATTCACACACACGGAAAACAGGAGAGAGAGAGAGAGAGAGAGAGAGAGAGAGAGAGAGAGAGAGAGAGAGAGAGAGAGAGAGAGAGAGAGATCATGCCATGAGTATCAGTTTTTTTTTAAATATATTTAAGTGTATATTCACACACACACACACGCACAGAGAGAGAGAGAGAGAGAGAGAGAGAGAGAGAGAGAGAGAGAGAGAAACCAATCATTAAATACGAGATATCAGTTAGCATTACGGCCTATTCTATATGAGTTGAGTGGTCGTATCACATTTCTAATCAGATCTCAGTCCTTGCCTTAGGGCAGTGGTTCTCAACCTTTTTCACTCCTTTTCCCCTTCAGATATTATTATCCATTTTCTCCCGCGTCACCCCACAATTGCCATCAAAACAAGTGGAGCGAGAACAACATATTAAATTAACAGGAAATTATTAGGCCTATATATCTGCGCCACGTCCTTATCGACTAGATGTGTTAGGCCAGTGTCAGGCAGATTCCTGTCTGTCACACAGAAAGGGAAAGACACTGGACCTATGAAATCTTAAACAAAAAGTTAAAACCGGGGACAAAAATAACGAAATTTCCCTACTTTCCATGGCCTCGGAGGGGGTCTCTTCCCTAAGGTCATTTGAGTTGGGGGAATCAAAACACGAGATTTGGGAGGTTCCCACTTTTCTCTTCAAGAGTAACAAGTAGTGTCCTATATTCCTGGTACAATTCCTCGCGTGTGAAGATACTGTTCCACTCTTGACCTAGTATATCTAGTGGTTTACTCATACAGCCTAGTGAGCTGGCAGGACTACCAGAAGAGGGGGTATTATTGCCCTCTCCTTCCCATCTCTAAATGGTTCTGGCGGAGAAAATCTATATGGTGTACTTTGGTGAATCAAATTCGGGACCTCCGGGGTAGATATCACGAATAATTTTTTGCTGTTTTTGTGTCACTATTGTCCCCATTCGAATGGAAGTGGATACAGATAGGTTAGAGCCGGGGAATTAAGGTTGTATAGCCTTCCTAACGCCCGGCAATGAGCTTGAACCCGAGTTGTCACCTCGTGTCAAGCGCTGTAACTACTGCCCAACCGCGGAATGAAAAGGTTTTGATAGTCCAGAATACTTTATAAAAAAGTACATATTTCAGTTATGAGTTTATTACTTACGTAAAAAAAAAACTATGGCAGTGACGAACAACCATAATGAATAACATATGATAATGACCAAAAGTAGTATACACGATCAAGCAGATAATCATACATTTATAAAATGAATATTGATACAAACAGATTCATGAGAATATATCATAACTATGCTTCTGTTTATCTATCTATCTATCTATTTCTACATTCTTCAAAAAGAGTTTCATGTCATTAGCCTACTTCAGCCATGTGGAATCCCTCAAGAGCGCCTTGTACAATCAGCTGCTCGTTCAAGTATATTATATAACCCCGTTGATTGCTGGGTTAGGTTTGGTAAAGTTAGGTTAGATTAGATCAGGTTAGTGCCAAACCTCCTCTATATTAACCTAACAATTTACGGAGGTATTTAATGTACTGAGAGTCGTTATCTTTACTTGATTCCAGTTTTTTTCCTAAATAAATATCTTACATATTTATCAAAAACGTTTTTCAATTCATTACTAAATGAAATTGAACACTACCGGATCTCTGCTTCTCTTGATAATACGAAATTCAATCTGCCTTTATTCTGAAACCTCTAAAGAGCATAAAAGCATACGTAACTTGAGCAAAAGGATGCTTATAATAATAATAATAATAATAATAATAATAATAATAATAATAATAATAATAATAATAATAATAATAATAACAATTTTGAAATATACTTCTTGTATATGGATAGAAGTTTATTAACTCTGGACTATGTGCCAATTACAACATTAAAACCGATGTAAATGAGAGAGAGAGAAAGAGATTCCATTCAAAGTAAATAATTCTAATATATCATGATACATATATGAATATATAGCTATATTTTTCAAGCTTCAATCCACTGGGTATGGATATATGAATTACTACAATTAAAAATATTATTGCTAGCGATGCAATTCTCTACCGCTCAACACACACACACGTCGAAAATAATCACTAGTAATAACCGTTTTTACCACATTATTACCTAGAAACAGACAGTATGTCACAATGATGGAACATAAGATTATCATCAATTCCCAAATTAATTATGATAATCCAACGACTATTACTAACCCAAGTCATTATTTACGATTCCCGCGAGATTGCATGGTTACCGTGGGTCATAGGCCTATATTCGTACTTCAAGACGAAAATATATTTATATATAGCACTACTGATTCCGTCTCCTTTCCAACCAAATTCCTCAACACGTTGGAGAGAGAGAGAGAGAGAGAGAGAGAGAGAGAGAGAGAGAGAGAGAGAGAGAGAGAGAGAGAGAGAGAGAGAGAGAGATCTGGGTTATATAAAAGTAATTTACCCTTAAAACCTTAAAAATGGAGCTAGTGTGACATGCACTTGCAAGTATTGTGCTCTACCTCTAATTCCTCCGAGAGATTCCTCAGTTTTCTCAATATGTTACTTATCTAGTTAGCTTTTGATATGAAACAATGGTATATGTTTACTTCCAGACCCTGAAAGAGTGAACTGAAAACACAGAGCATCGAATAAATCTCTAAAATTAAAAACTAAAAAACTAAAATGTCAGTTATCAAATCTTTATTTAAATGTCAGTTATCAAATCTTTATTTAAATGGGTAGGGAGTGTTGTTTAACAGTACCAGCCTAATGACATTTAACTTGCCATGATAAACTTCTCTTTTTCATATTAGAGGGTGTGAAAGTAAACATTTACCCCAATAGCTAAGTACCGTAAGAACAACATTTCATAAAATTATATCTATCATATTCCTACCTCTATCCCCCATGCCATACAATGACACGAAAAGAAACGAAAAAAAGTATCATTATCTTTTATTTATAATTGTGATTCCAGAACGGAACCCCCCCCCCAAAAAAAAAAATTGCCCTCATCGGACAAGGGCACAACAAAACATAGAGAAATAGAGATAGGGAGTGATGTGACTTGTCAGATGTGACGGGATAATAAGAGACGTGTAATGAATGTCTAAGAATATTCGGTGATGATGTAGGCACAGAAAAAGAACCCTAACTGAAGGAAGACTTAACATCGAACTGCCCGGAACGGTCCTATTTAATTCCAAAAGACCCTTCAGCTGTAGTATCACATCGGGTGGCTAGTGCCATGGGCCAACCTACTACGTGGAGCTAAGCAAAAGAAAAAAAACAACACAACCTAAATGACATTCTAAGAACGTTTACATTTACATCCCCAGCTAGGAAACTCACATAGAAATAATAGTAATATTAGGTTAGTTTCAGCCAAGTTAGGTAAGATAGAGTTGAATAATGTTGTTTTAGATATGAATGAATGCTTTAAGCCAATATATTGTGAGAAATTAAAAAAATTGAATAATCCATGAATGATGCAAAATGTAAAAAAAAGGGCAAGAAAAAAATATAAATATGGCAATACTTGCTCTTGGTCCTGACTTCACAAATTTCCAACCAATATTTTGAAGATTTAACTAACTAAGCACTTTCTAAGCACGAGTCAGAATGCAACATACGAATAACGAATACTGAGAAAAAAAAATCACTTCATAAACTATTCATACGAATGAAATTCGAAAAATAAATATTTACACTTCTCGAATACACCAACTCTGGATGTTTACTAAAGAACAGCTGGAGCGAATTTTAATTATTTATTTTTCATTTTGCTACCATATATACTCAACAAAGTAATTATATTACTCATATAAATTATTTATGAACAATATTTAAAAATATTCACAATTTATTATTAGACTCGTGTCAGTTAAACATATAAATCTATTATTTAATATGTCAACCAGATGATATTTAATATTAGTTTTCTCTTTATTTTAATTTAAATGACTTTATTGCAAATTAATGTTAATCACTCCATTACATGAGTTTTGACTGGGCAATTTACCGGTGATTTAAATGTTATTAACTTTATCAGAAGAGTAGTCTTTTTTTTTTTTTTTTTTTTAATATTAACTGAATGTTTACTTGCGCACCCCCAGCGAGTTGATAAAATGTTGAAAAAAATACAGTATCTAAAATAACTTAAGAACAAGAATTTACTTATGAACTTTTTTTTTAATTCTGTGTGCACAAACCTAACCTAATTTAAGCTTAATGAGTTTGTTTTCATAACTGGGAGTGTGAAAGTAAACATATAGCAACTTACTTAACCAGATTGTATTTTCTCTCCATTACTTACTCGGCAAATATTTACTTTCACACCCAGTGATTGATATAAAAAAGTTAAAACATTGAAAAATTTAAAGAAATTTAAAAGCAATCTTTTCACTTATCAAATCTTTCCCTAACTGGTGGTGAATGAACATAAGCTACTTGACCAAACTTAACGTAATATTAAAAAAAATAAAATTCTCAAGATTTTTCTCTAATTGTGGGTGTGAAAGGAAACATTTATCATTTTTCTATGATTTTCTTGTTTAAATGACAACATTTTAAATAAATGTATCACCCACGTTTTGTTAGGTACCTGGTAATGACTTTTTGATTACTTTTAATGATTCGCCAATTGTGATTTGGTTACAGATTTGTACAGACGCGCTTTTGATTAGGACTCTGGTTCTTTTGTTGAGATTCAAATAATGATTTGATAACTGTTTACTTTCACACCCCTAAAAGATGATAATTGACAACATATCTATATCCACATATCGTATAATAATTAGGGTGAACTAACTCAGCCAAAACTAAATTAACCTGATACATTATATCAGCACTGTTGAAAGCACCCAGAATAATTATTGAAAACTGTAATAGCTATTATCCACTCGTGTGGGGTGTGAAAGTAAACTTTTACTAATTGTTCTGGGGGGGGGGTAGTAATTTTCCATAGGTTTATTGTAGCCTTATAATTAAATGTTAATTCATTATCTGTCCACGTCCTTTCCAGAGTAATTCTTGTTTTAATTTTCGCTTGTTTTATTTGTATTTTATAGAGCCGATGCCATTCCTGAGTAGTAATTAATATACTGCTTGATTAGGCCTACTACAGATTTCACCCTAATACTTAACATCTATAATTTTCTTAATTATGTGACTTCTTCCTTTGTTAATTGTTTACTTACTCACCATTAATAAGAAAGAGATGCTTTAAAATAAAGCATTACATTGGGTTTTATTTAGTTAGGTTAGTTCACCCCTACTTAAGAAATAATTTCTTATAGAAAGTTATAGATTTTTACTAGTTTGAAATATTTTTTCACTTTTTTCTATTCTATTGCACTTGTTTAGGATATTATAGTAAGCATTAATCTGGATATTTCCTGAATGTTTTGCATTTTAATTCTAGGTTAAGTGTTTTCAAGTGGTATTTTTTTTTTTACTGTAAGATTAAGTGTATATCCTTATATGGAGTTTATTAGCCTATTTATTCAGCCTGTGATCACTTAATTTAAAGTGATATTCGACAAAATTACTTTTTAGCATTGTTTGTTAGCAAAGATAATTCAAGTATTAAGCTTAGTTGGTGATATCGTAATTTTAAATATCTGTTCTCACCCTTAGGCTGACTTTCGTTGTAATTAGGTTAAGTTGGTTGAGGGAAGTTTCTCCACAAATATTTTGGTGATCGAAAGTAAACATTTACCAAGACAAAGAAATAGCGAATTCAAGTGTAATGTTTGTGGCACTGTAATTTTGATAAAGAAAAAAATAAAGACAAAATTCTATTGATTTTCGAGCCTTTTTGGGGTTGTGTAAAGATGAGTAACCCTCATAACGCCATGTCAAGTTGAATAACCCCTTAGCAGTAGAAGTTGTAGATATGTGAGATAAAGACAGACACTGCAATGTATGATGTATTACAATGTACCATTCCTTACATTATGTAGCCATATCTTGTACCATATGATTACCATGTTTATTGTGTACTGTGCATTCATATCTCACATTCAAGTACTCAAGTCTTTAAGTATTTACATTTTGCAACGTTGTTGCAAGACGCAGCAACGATGTAAATGCTTAGCCTCACGCATTGCGCTTGCGCAGAGTAGTTCACTTCACCCACTGGAGACGACCAGGTGTTCGCTGTTCTCCGTTCCTGTATATTGTAACTTATGTGTATTTATAACTTTAAGTAATAGAAACTCAGTGAAAAAAGTGTTTCTTCCAGACCTAACGATGTGGGTATTCTACACCGACCTTGAGACATACATGGCGTGGTGAGGAACTTATTTAAGAACATAAGAACATAAGAATAGAGGACACTGCAACATGCCTACTGGCACACACGAGGCAGCTCCATTTTTGAATTGTATTTTCAGCATGTCTAACCTATTCTATTCTACTCTACTTATTTATTTTATTTTTCTGTTTATGATTTTTCTAATAAGCACTAACCTATTCATACCCACCCTACCTCTGTCATATGTCTATCTAATCTACATTTGAAGGTGTCTAAGGTATTGGCATTTACTATCCTACTAGGAAGCTTGTTCCATGCATCAGCTACTCTATTACCAAACCAATTTTTACCAATTTCCCTTCTGAACCTAAATTTATCAAGCTTAAATCCATTATTACGAGTTCTGGTTTGATCATGAATTTTTAAAACTTTATTAATATCTCCCTTGTTAATCCCTTTAAACCATTTATACACTTCAATCATATCCCCCCTAACTCTTCGCCTCTCTAGAGAATGTAGATTAAGTTTTTTTAATCTGTCTTCATATGGTAGATTTCTGATATTGTGTATCATCTTGGTCATTCTTCGCTGCACTCTCTCCAAGGATTCAATTTCCATTCTATAATAGGGTGACCAGAATTGCACAGCATAATCTAAATGGGGCCTAACTAATGCAAGATAGAGCTGCAAAATAACTTTTTCCGTCCTATTGCTAACGCTTCTTGAGATAAATCCTAAAATTCTGTTTGCTTTATTTCTGACTGCTGTGCATTGCTCTCTTGGCTTAAGACTACTACTCACAAGAACTCCCAAATCCCTTTCACACTGAGAACTCATGATTTCATGGTTATTTAGCTTATAACTAGTATTGTCTTTTATAGTACCCATTTTAACTACTTTACATTTTTCAACATTAAATTCCATTTGCCATTTGTCCGACCATTCAGATAATCTATTTAGATCTTCCTGTAAAGCATGAATGTCTTCTTTTCCATTTATAGTTCTACCTATTTTAGTGTCGTCTGCGAATTTACTTAGGTTACTACTGATATCCGAATCCAGATCATTTAGATATACGATGAATAATAGGGGACCCAGTACCGAGCCTTGTGGTACCCCGCTAGTAACCGAGCCCCACTCTGATTTCTCTCCATTTATGCAAACCCTCTGTTTTCTGTCTTTTAACCATTGTTTGATCCATCTGAGAACAGCTCCTCCTATACCATGAGCTTCCAGCTTTTTAACTAATCTTTTGTGAGGAACTCTATCAAAAGCTTTGCTAAAATCTAGATATATTGTATCATATTCTTTGCCACAATCTACTGCCTCGTAAACTTCTGAATAAAAAGACAGTAAGTTTGTAAGGCACGAAAAACCCTTAAGAAACCCGTGTTGTGAAAGTTTTATCAGTCTGTGTAATTCTAGATGTGCCCTTATTTTATTTGCAATTATGGATTCTAGAATCTACCCACTGTTGACGTTAAACTTACCGGCCTATAATTATTCTTTTTAACTCGTTCTCCTTTTTTAAATATTGGTACCACATCTGCCAATTTCCACTCCATGGGTACCGATCCTAATTTTATTGAATTATTAAATAATGCAGTTAGTGGACAACTAAGCTCTTCCTTGCATTCCTTTAATATTCTAGCATATATTCCATCAGGTCCCGGAGATTTATGAGCCTTTAATTTATCTATTTCTTTTATTACCTCCTGTCTCGTAATATTTATTGAACTAAGTATTTTATCGGGACTGTCTCTGTAAATGGATTCTACTTCCGGAATATTTTCCAAGTTTTCATTGGTAAATACAGATAAGAAATAATCATTTAAACATGTACACATCACTTTATCGTTATCTGTGATATGGCCATTGGCTACTTCAATTGGTCCGACCTTTTCCTTAAATTTTGTTTGATAATGTTGATAAAACCCTTTAGGATTTTCTTTAGCTTCTCCTGCTATTCTAACTTCGTATTTTCTTTTCGACTCTCTAACTATCTTTTTAACTTCCCTGTTTAACTGTATATATTGCTGCCTCACATGCTCTTCACCTCTTTTTAGTTTCCTGTAGATTCCTCTTTTAATACCTATAAGATTCTTTATTCTATTGTTCATCCATTTAGGGTCATTTTTTCTTGATCTGCAATGTTTCATAGGAATATAGTCTCTCTGACTATTCTTAAGAGTCATGACAAAATTGTTATATTCCTCATCCAAATTTATATTAACTGACGGACTGCTGTTCTTTCCTGTGAGAGAATTTAATGTATTGATCTTATCTTGTGATAATCCTTGGCATGTGGTACCCAAATTTTGGGGTAATCCGCTACCTGCGACCTGACCTTCTGGATTAACTACCCACATCTGTACCCCAGAAATCCCTTCCCATACCTCATTAGATAATTTAGTTTTTAAGCCCTCAAAATCTCCTGCTCTAAAGTTTGGAACAATATTCTCATTTTCCTTTATAGTTTCTTTGAAAATTATGTTAAATCTAATGGAATCATGGTCACTGTTGCCCAATTTTTCACCAACTTCTAAATTTGTAACCATATTCTCTCTATTACTAAGAACTAAATCTAGTGTATTCACCCCCGTGTTGCTTCAAGTACATGCTGAGAAGGGAAATTGTCTTCTACTACTTCCAAAAACTCCTTAGAGCTACTATCACCTGTTATGGTTTCCCAGTTAATATGTCTAAAATTAAAATCGCCTACAATGCAAACTCTATTTGACCTGGTCACTTTAGAAATTTCATCATATATAACTTGCGACTCTATATTGTCTAGATCAGGTGGTCTGTAGACTACTCCTACAACTAGACTTTCTATATTATTTTTAATTTCAACCCATAAGGTTTCTGAATTTAGATTTGTCTTAATTCCAGACTTAATGCAGCTTCTGAGGCTATCTTTAATATACATAATTACCCCTCCCCCTCTTCTATCTGCACTACGATCAGCATTATAAAGTTTATATCCTGTAATTATGTACTCAGCTTTAAGGTGTTTGCTTTCTAAATTAATCCAACTTTCACTAATGCATATTATATCCGGTCTCTCACTACATACTATGGCTCTCAGTTCTTCTATCTTGTTACCTAAACTACGGCTATTTGTATAATATACTTTTAAACTTTCTCTAGCTTTACCCTTCTTGTGGCTATTCTTTTTGTTAATATTTGTTCTATGTAACAAATGGTTCTTATCCTTAGACTCCCAGTTATTTGACCCACTATTTACTGAACCCTTACTGACTAATTTCTCTGCACAAGTATTAATAATTTCATTATTTGTGTCTAACAAAACCCCCCTACCTCTCTGTCTATCATACCAGCCAATACCGAGACACCTGAATTAGAAAGATGCACTCCATCCCTTGCATACATATGCTTACGACTAGTGAAGTGATCCCACCCGTCTATAAAACCTATATTATTCTCCCGACAGAAGACTTTCATCCTAGCATTTACTCCTATAGCTCGAGACCACCACTCTGAACTTTGGCTAAGCCTAGGGAGAATACCACACATCACAGGAACTGCACCCCTTTTCCTGATCTTATCCAGGGCTTGTCTATACAACCTAATCAGCTCTTCACTTCTACCAACCTGCACGTCATTTCCCCCAGCTATCAAACAAACAACATCTTTTTTCTCAATCCAGCTATTTATTGACTCACCCACCTTCTTCATACCTGCTCCAGGGAAAAAATATTTTCCTCTAACTTTATGCTTGAGTTTCCTGTCTACATATCTGCATAGTGAATCCCCTACAATTACCAAAGAACGAGACTTATCCGGAGGATGGGTTACTCCGACCTTGGGAGACTTACCTAGGCTCTTGACCTGAGAGCTTTTCCCACTTCCATTTCTATTTCTACGATCGCTAGTACACCTGTCTGACTCTATGGGTCCTGAAGAATTACTGCCGCCACTGTCACCTTCATCTCTAAGTGAACTAAATGAATTAGCAACTTGTAGTCTAAAAGTATAATTTTTCTTAAGAACCATCTTTGTTGAACCCTTATTCACAACTTTCCAGTCGTCTTCTCTATTCAATTGTCCCTTCATGGTTAACACCTCTACCTTACCTCTCAGATCCCTGTTCTCCTCAGCTAAGGATCTGACCTCCTGCCTGACTGCGGCCAACTCATTTCTTAAATTAAAAATGAGTTTGCTTGCGTCAGACGAGGACAAATCCCCAGCACAGCCACAAACAGCACCAACAACGACACCACCACCAACACCACTACCACTAACACCACCAGCACAAAGAACACCACCACTCTCCATTGTACTAAGTATGGTCAAGACTAGAGCTACTGGAAGCACGTCCTCACTGGATGAACCCAGGAACTAAACTGTGATGAACCCAGGAACTAAACTGTGAAGTAGTAGTTGTAGTAGTTGAAGTTTCGCATGCTATACTAACACTTCCAGGTAAATTATTAGGTAGGTTAGGTTAGGTTTACTTAGGTTAGGTAAGGTGTCTTGTCTTGTAAATTTGAATTACCCAAGAGCGCCCTTGATTCTTTGTGTTATATTTTCTTAGACTAGTATTCTTGTTATTATCGTCAATATCGAATAAAAAATATTGGAACTGTTAACTATGTGAGTGTAAGTTTGGATCTGTGGGAATTTTTCGTGACGGAAAGATAACTTTGTACTCAAAATTTACCAACTGACTTTGTGGATATTTGTTTCCGTCGAAAAAGTTTATTACACTTACGCACGCGCTCGCACACAATGAAACCGACCAGGACACAGGTAGTTATGAGCATAGGTATTAGGGTTCTTTCCCATGAGGAGAGTTAAATAAATATACTCACTCACACCCGCTCACATGATGATGCAAAGATTGTGAAGAAAGTAAAAAACGAGAACAATGGTAGAGAACTTCAGGAGGATCTAAATAATCTGCATGAGTGGTCAGAAAAGTGGCTAATGAAATTCAATACCTCAAAATGTAAGGTAATGAGAATGGGTACAAGTGCAAGAAGGCCCAAGCTTGACTACTCGGTGGCTGGAGTACAACTTCAAGAGACAGAAAATGAGAGAGATCTAGGAGTAAACATACTGGCAGATTTGTCTCCAGAAATACATATAAATGGCGTAGTAAGGGCAGCATATGCATTCTTATCAAATGTAAGGGTAGCCTTCAGGCACATGGACAAGGAAATGTTCAGAAATATTTATGTAACCTATGTGAGGCCAAAACTCGAATATGCAGCCCCCTTTTGGAATCCGCACTTGAAAAAGCACATAGCTAAGCTTGAAAAAGTTCAAAGACATGCCACGAAACTGGTGCCAGAAATATGCAATCTCGGTTATGATGAGAGGCTGAGGGAATTAGACTTGCCATCACTCGAAGCTAGAAGAGTAAGGGGGGATATGGTGACAGTCTTTAAATTCCTTCATGGTTATGATAGAGTGGATAGGGATCGATATTTCGATATGGCTGGCTCTAGAACTAGAGGTCATAGTTTGAAGCTTCGTAAGAAAACTTGTTTGCAGGATGTAAGGAAATACTTTTTCAGTGTAAGAGTAGTTGATAATTGGAATTGGCTAAGCGAGGAGGTAGTTAATGCTATCTCAATCCATAGTTTTAAGGACAGGTACGATAAGTATCACTAAGTCTAAAAATGGAACCGATCAGGAGACGGGAAGATACGAGCTTTGGGCTCTTTCCCGTAAACACAATTAGGTAATCACACACGCACATACACAAACGGGAGCGCGCACTTAAAAATCACTTTAATAGTAGATTTTTTTTCAAATAGTCCTATAATTAAGGGAATCCGAGTGTATAGATTCAGTTGGTTCATACAAGTATACATTTTTATATTTCCTTCATCCTGTTATATTGACTCTCATTAGTCTTATAATGATTAAATAATTAACTTACAAACTCAACGACTGCTAACTTAACCCCACACGACTGAAATTATAGTTTAAATAACTTTACTTATATAGTTTGAGCGCAGTTTACCTTTTTATGCGTCACTATTAAGATCCCCAATTTGGGGGCGTATAGTGACAGGTTGGAGCTGGAGAATTAAGTATTGATTGCCCTTACTAACGCCCCGCGGTGGGCTCGATCGTGGGTCTGTTACCTCATGAGTGAATTGCCTTATACGATACGATACAGTAGAATAGGATAAGGGAGGCTCAAGGGCGGTTTACACGGTCAAACGGTTCGTCGAACGCGGTTCGACAGACAAGTTTTTGAAGTGATGTTCGAACGTGTGAACGGGGTATTTGGTTGTCGAACACGTTCGACAAACGTGTTCGACAACCAAATACCCCGTTTACACGTCCGAACATCACTTCAAACACTTGTCTGTCGAACAGCGTTCGACGAACCGTTTGGCCGTGTAATCACCCCATTAGGTGGGACCGCCTTTTCTACTTCTAATGGGATTGGATAGGGGGGGGAGGGAATTAGTGCCAGCGTCGAGTGACTCTCTTATTCCCATGCACAGGGTGTCATCCTTTGGGGGGGATATGGATTGGAAGGAATTGGAGGGAAATTATGAAAATGAATTAACCGCTTACCATTAGCCTCTTGAGAACAAGCCGTAACAGAAAACGGAGGCTGAAAATATGGGTGACGGAAGAAATGGTTTCATTAACTCATTTTTACATATGTTTTGTAATTATAACAAGACGTTTAGTACATATTATGTGAGCTGAAAGGGTTTTCCTTGTATATTTACAAATCGTAAACAATAAAATTTTAATCTTCTTCTTCTTCCACTACAGCTTTTCCCGCTCATGCAGGGTCACAATTTCTGGAAAGCCGTTTCCTACGATTCCTATTTTCGACGTCATCCACTGTAATATCTTTTTGTTCCATATCAGCTGTTACACACTCCATCCACCTTCTCTTTGGTCTCCCCCTCCTCCTCCTACCTGGCACCTCCATCTCCAACACTCTCCTCCCAACATACTCCTGATCCCTCCTCATGACATGTCTAAACCATTGAAGCCTCTCTTCTTGCATTTTCTCAGACACTTCTATGACTTTCGTTGTTCCTCTTCCTAAATCATTCCTAATCCTATAATTTCTTTGGATTCCAACCATCCATCTAAGCATCTTCATTTCTGCCACATCCATTTTCTTTTCATAAGATATCTTCATGGGCCAGGTCTCTGCTTCATATGTCATTGCAGGTCTCACTACAGTTTTATGCACTTTTCCTTTCAGTTTCACATTTATCCTCCGGTCACACAATACTCCAGGTACCCTTTTCCAGTTGCTCCATACTGCTTGGATTCTGCTGTTTACCTCCACTTGGAGTTCTGCATTATCCTCTACATATGAACCCAGGTACTTGAATTTTTCTGCCCTCTTTACTATTTCCTGCTGTAGATGTATGTCACCCAACTGATTGGTGGGATGACAACACATATACTCTGTTTTTGTTCTACTGATTTTCAGTCCGCTATTTTGCAATACCTCTCTCCATCTATCCAGCTTCCTCTCCACTCCCTCTCTGGTCTCATCGCACAACACTACATCATCAGCAAACAACATACTCCATGGTGCCCGTTCCCTTACTCGTTCAGTAGCTACACTCATTATTATATTAAACAAATAAGGGCTCAAGGACGAACCCTGATTTAGCCCAACCCTTACTACAAACTCCTTTGTCAATCCAACACTTGTCCTGACATGCATGCCCCTTCATACATATCTAGAATTACTCTAACATATCCATACAAGAGTATGGATTTTTTTTTAACGTACAGTAATTGTATTGTTTAAGAAATATTATTGGTTAAGTTGAATTTTGGGAAGTAAAATAATAATAATAATAATAATAATAATAATAATAATAATAATAATAATGTTCCGGTTTTACGTCACGGACTCCCTTTTCTTCCAAGGGCTTGGACGGTTGCCTTCTTGCGAAGGACTTGTTTTGGCAGATGTAATCCTTACCCTGAGTGCATTCCCTTGCTAACCTCAGACCGTGACGGAGCGCGAACCCTCGACATGACGCCACAGAGTCGCGGACGCTACCGCCTGAGCCACGGTGACTACAATAATAATAATAATAATAATAATAATAATAATAATAATAATAATAATAATAATAATAATAATAATAATAATAATAATATTATTATTATTATTTATTATTATTATTATTATTATTATTATTATTATTATTATTATTATTATTATTATTATTATTATTATTATTATTATTATTATTATTATTATGAATTCAGCAATAGGAGGAGCAAATCATCTTATTAGGTTCCGATTACATGGCCGATCAATGGGGATTATTATTATTATTATTATTATTATTATTATTATTATTATTATTATTATTATTATTATTATTATTATTATTATTATTATTATTATTGTTATTATTATTATTATTATTATTTGAACCGTAATGTCTCCTACCAACTGTAATAAGGTGCAGATGAATGTTGAAGTTTCATGTAATCTGGTTTAATTTTCTCAACAAATCAATAATAATAATAATAATAATAATAATAATAATAATAATAATAATAATAATAATAATAATAATAATAATAATAATAATAATAATAATAATAATAATAATTATAATAATAAATGCTTCTTTTTCTAGGTGTCTATATATAATTTGTTATATGTGTAGTGATAACGAGATGTGTAACGAATATCCAAGAATATACGCTGTAGATATAGGTATAGAAAAATAACCGTAACTGAAGGATGACTTAACATCAAACTGTCCAGGACAGTTGGATGTTAACTCATCCTTCAGTTACGGTTCTTTTTCTATGCCTACATCTACAGCGAGTATTCTTGGATATTCGTTACACATATATTATTAACACTACGCATCTGGCAAGTCACAACACTCTCCATCTCCGTTTCTCTGTACTTTATGCTTTTATGTTTTTACCCGTCCTGGTGTCACACGCCTAAAAATGGGATAAATTAAGTTACATAAGCGATGGCTTATTTTAAGGTTTAATATATCAGAATTATTTTATGTTTCATAAAGAACTCTAGATATAATTTGGCAGAAAAGTCATGTGGCTCTTTCAACTAGCAGATTAATGATAGCTTTTAATACTTATTAATAAACATAGCATTTCTTTTTTCGTATCATTAATGTACCTTCGATCTAGTTACACACACACACACACACACACACACACACACACACACACATAAATGCCTGGCAAGCCTACAAAAGAGCAAGAAATGACTACCTAAGTAAAAGGAGAGAGGCAGAGAGAGATTATGAGAGGGACATCACCAGGAAGGCTAAAGAAAATCCCAAGCTTTTCCACAGCTTTATCAGAGGAAAACTGAAGGTAAAAGAACAGGTTATAAGGCTAAAGAGAGCGGATGGAAGCATCACTGAGACGGACGAAGAGATCTGCAAAGAATTGAACAAGGAGTTTCA
>JAXCGZ010000333.1:0-2500 GCA_037179515.1 Halocaridina rubra
CGTCCCTGGGAGCCAGTATCACCATGTCTACCACGCAAGAAACTATTTTTGACTCCCGTATTTTGGCCTCTATTTTGATAAAATCTAACTGTATTGCTGCCTTTAACATTCATGTTCACTCTATTGTCGCTACCTCCTCTGTCTCTTTTATTATTAGATTTCATTTTATTGCTGCTAGCATTAAACAAATTTGATTTTACTGTTTTCCAATCTCGGCAGATAAAGTCACTTGTACAAACTGAAGAAATAGCATCCAATAGCCTGATTGCTCCAATTCTACTAAGTAAATCATTTTCCACATCATCTCGAATTTCGTAACAGTTAATATCAATATCACCAGTTCCAAGTTTGAAAAACTCTACTGTCTTAATGAATATAACCCCATTGTTATTACACCATTCATGCAACTGGGTATTATATTGATATATTCTATCAGGCAAACCACTTGTCTTCAAACTTGGGACTAGTTTCTCAAACCTTGACCTCAATATCTTTGTTTTTCCCCTGAAGTTCAGCGATTACAGTCCCAAGGGTATCAAGAATTGTTTCTAAGGTAGCATCTTCGTCAAGTAGATCTTGTGTTTCACAGTAGATAACACATTCCTTTGGCAAATGATCAAGTTCCTCAATTATCCAATATTTTAGTGACTCCAAGTTTGCTTCTGGAATTGTTCTTATTTCTACATGTTCAAGAAGGTCACTTGATTTTATTTCTTTTAAGCAAGAGTCGCCAATCAATAAGGTATGTCCTTCAAGGGGTGTGTTCGTACGTCTGGCATGGATATTTGTTTCACTGAGGTTTTGTATTGCTCCTTGATTTTGTTTAATGGTTTCCTCTGCCAAAAATAATTTTGTTTTTAGTTCTTGTATTTCCCTCTCCTTTTCTGTTAAAGACTTGTTCATCAAGTAAAATTTGTCGTTAGTTTCTCGGACAAATTTTTTGAAATATGTGGAGCACTTCTGTCGAATCGTAAGTTTCGTTCTCTCTCTCTTGGTTAACATCATGTGACGATGGTGATTCATCAATGTTTCTATAATATGTTGTCACTTTATCAATCAAATTTTCTTTAGTTGTCCATATACCAGTAAGGCCCAACTGACTGCAGTGTTTTTGCAATTCGCTTTTTGTATATTTTACCAAGAAGTTCTCGTGACGGATTCTTGAGAGTAGCCAGTGGTGGGTTGCTTCTTACCACTCTTTCTTCCGTCGTTTTCCTCGAGAGGATTATCGTCTTTGTTTGTGAGATCTAATGAATTATTCATTTTTTTGAATGTATTTGGAAAGGCCTACAAAACAATAGCCTCCGTGTTGTTAAATTTACAAACGATCAAAATATATAGAACAAGATGAAAGAAAACGCCAAAATCTGTGGTATTTACGTCATAGGGTCCCAGTGCGCATGCGCAGCTTTTGAAAAATTTGAATAGGAGTCCAGTAGGAAAATTAACTTTTTTATAGCATGAAAAACTCTACGAACAAACTTAATTTCACATATGAACTGGCATTATCACTGTCTCCACATATTCACGAACACTTACTGGGCACTGTTTTTTTCGGTAGAGAGTCTTAGATCTTCACAAAAAGTATTTACAAAATGAGGGCGCACAGAGCATTGTTTACATCGTCACACGCGAGAGAGAGAGAGAGAGAGAGAGAAGAGAGAGAGAGAGAGAAGGAGAGGAGAGAAGAGAGAGAGAGGAGAGAGAGAGTAGAGGAGAGAGAGAGGAGAGAGAGAGAGAGAGAGCGAGAGAGAGAGAGAGAGAGGAGAGAGAGGAGAGAGAGAGAGAGAGAGAGATTCTCCTTTGATTAAACCGTTCTCAGTAACTTTCGTAATTAAGAAAGAGTCTTATGTTACGTTCCAAGCATAAGAGGTCAAGGAGCACCCTTGAACGCTAATTAGCAATATGGAGGTCTATCGAGATTAAAATGAACTGATTTTTTGCTTCAAGAAGTCATGTTACCTGAATATAACACACAGCTCAAGAGCTACTTTTTGGTATAAAATGGCATTATTTACCTCATGAGAAATATTAAGATGGTAGAGATAATCTCAAACTGTCTGCTATCATTCCCAGGTTAAAAATTATCTGAGAGGTTTTTCACTTCCTTTAGACCATTGATGATACTGTTTATGATTTGCTTATTACATTGTATATATATATATATATATATATATATATATATATATATATATATATATATATATATATATATATATATATATATATATATATATATATATATATATATATATATACATATATATACATATATATATATATAAATATATATATATATATATATATATATATATATATATATAATATATATATATATATATATATATATATATATATATATATATATATATATATATATATATATATATATATATATATATATATATATATATACATATATATACATATATATATATATATATATATATATATATATATATATATATATATATATATATATATATATATATATATATAT